>JAYMSH010000030.1:0-19628 GCA_036897905.1 Aragoa cleefii | reverse complement strand
GGTATTGGGATATTGGTTTGTTCAAGACTTGGTCTTCAAGTGAATGTCAATTATTCCCATGACTTGGTCCTTCTATTCCCTACGTGCAAGTAAGTTCACATACCTGAAAAACAGTTAACAAATTCATTCAGAAATAGATTTATGAAGTTAGGCAAACTAATACTAAATATAGGAAAAGTGGGATCACAAGTCCAACATCATGGTTATACTTATAGTCCCACTTCAACTGGGTTCTGGAACTTTAGTCTACTATATATCGTTTCGCCTTTCGGCTTTCTTATTCCAGGCTTTGAAAATTTTCAAATACGCATGTTGCAGTTGATGGATGGCACACCGAGCGGATATAATGATGCTGCAGTCTTTTTCAGTCCTAGAGAACAACGAAAGATATGAGAAATCTGCTACTAGTATGTTTCTCAGGCATTGCCATGGTTTCCAAGACTATATCTACTCTAGGAACTTCTCTAGACAGACCTCAAAGCTCTCTACTTTCGACTATGTTATTCTTCCATCTAGCAACCTGAAAGCAGCACTCAACTTGGCTGAGCACTGTAGGTAGAGTAAGGATGCGCGTAATCATCACTGACGAAAAGAAAAGAAATTTATCATTCGTAAGAAGTTTTTAAGTTTCACTCCTTAGCATAGAGGTCTTTTGGTGTGGTCATCCGGAGGAGGAGAACGAACACATACTGGATGTGATAGTGTCCGAGTCCAAAAGTCGAATGATTGAGGGGAGACATGTTGATAGGGTTGCTATGTTTAAGTATCCTTCTCTCCCAATGCAGGGCAATCAGAATTTAACCAATCTTTTCACTCTTTAGTGGCTAATCTATTCAAATGTTTGACACAGAAATTCTGGTAAATGTAGCATCTACTTATGAATCAACCAAAACTGTAGATTGCTGGAGAAATTAAAATGTAGTAGTAGCATTTTGATGCTAAAGGGGCAAAATTGGTTCAGCAACTGCATTGTCTACATAACCATGGTAGAAAATTTCCAAAAACAATCTCATAATGAGAGCAAGGCATCTCAAGTCACTATTCCCCTACCAACGACTACTGGATATGCGAAAAATCCAGAAAAGAGAAGATATCTGATGCTTCCCCCATCAATCTCTCTACAGGTCCTGCACACTCAAACCTGCAAAATGAAAGATGTACACTGCTAAGCAAGTCGAACATAAACTCATGTAATGGACATCACAGGTATATGAAGAAGAAAATAAACCACACCCAAATCTGCATAAGGACTGTTCAAGATGTGCATCAACTTTGTAACTGTTCATCATCCAATTCAGCATCGATTGCAAAATGAAAGAAGTACATGAGAACATGAAATTAGATACCTGGTGGGAGGGACTGCTTCAACTTCTCAGCCTTCTCCGAGTCAAACACACAGTGTGTACAGGTACTTGGAGCAGCGAACCTTGAACTTGACAACATCCTTGCTCCTCTTAATTTTCACGGAGCGTGCATCCTTCCTCCTCGCAGTGAGTAGGAAATCCTTGATCTCGTGGATTTGCTTAGGCTTAAAATCGTAAAACAGACACATTGTTTTAGCTGGACATGCAAATACAAGCTACTAAAAATGGTACTCGAATGTCAACCGGCTATATAGTAGTACACCATTATAGAATACCAAACACATCGCTTTAGAGTTGTAAATTACAAAGCTAAAAATTATTAGTGTTGTTGCGATTTGAGAAGGCACTCGATTAATACGAACTAGAAAGGAGAATCAATCTAAAACAACTTGCTAATCACAACATCAAATATATATTATTATCTTAATAACATAACTATCCACACAACGAATTCACAGGGGTTTCGATAGCTACTGAGCTCAGCGATTTGCTTCGAACAGCATTTAGACGAAAACGATTCTAACCTACGGCCTCTAATTCCTGAACACACAACTATAGAATACTTAGACAAAAAGCTCATTACTAGTACAAAAGGTAACGAGAAATGATGTTCTCAGATAACCAGCTAGTACAATTCTGTGTGGAAATAGTAAACATAACAAAACTTGACGGTGTAAACCAAATCAGTAAATCACACTGGAAGCACAATCAAAATCCAACATAGCAAAAAACTCAACAGCTGAGACACAGTTCCAACATATTACATACAACAACAACAACTAGTGCTTGAAGAAACGAAATCGACTGAATTTGGGTGGAGGAAGAAAAGAAAAGCGTACCATTTTTTTCTTTCCCGGCTGAGATTGAGCCTGACGAGAGATTCAAGTGACTAACCCTAGGCGACCTTGACTCCCCTTTTTACAGCCTTAAGACACGGCCCAACTCGTTGACTTATCGGCTTATATTGGGTTGGCCCAATATCAGCCGGGATGTCATATGCCGAACTGGAGCATATTTTGGATTAAAATAAGTAAAAAAGAAAGATATATTCGGAAAAGTCGAGAAGATCAACTCTGAGTTGAGTTATAACCGTGAATAGCGATGTACGACGTACTGCTCGAGTATATCCTATACGATCATATCTTTTTAGTGTTAATTTCACTAGTTTACTATACACATTTTTTATTGTTTGGTTGGAAGAGGAGTAAAGACATGCAAAATATTCCAAAGGGATATCGATTAGGCTGCAATGCTCAACCCATTCATGTGAAAGGAAATAGAGTACCTAAGAGCAAAATGACACCAAAAAAGAAAAACAGTAATAAACTTATCATCATAATTATAGTGTGGACCAATTCCGCAATAGTTCGGGTGGAAGACTATAAGAACTTAACTACGCTATATGGTGATCGAACATCCATTGGGTTTCAAAAAACAGTTACAAGTTTGTTATAAGTGTGTGTGTCGATTAGATGACTGTATATCGATTAGTGATTCGATACCAGAAGCTCGTTGTTAGCTGGGTATATGATTCAACAGTGTACTTGGACTAATCTGGCATGTCAAGTTTGCGTTCCTTATTGCCATTGTGTTAATTTTACTAGTTTACCAGAAACATTGTCGTTTGTTTGGAAGAGGAGCAACGACGTGCAAGAGAATCCAAGGGGCATCAGTATGGTGTTTACCGATTAGGCTCCAATGCTCGCCACTGATATGAAAGAGAGGAGAGTACATGCAAAATGACAGAAAAAATTGTATAACTTATCAGCATAGTGGTGAAGGAATTGATTAGTTCCGCATAGATGATTGGATAACCGATTAGTGATTTAATACGTGAAGCTCGTTGTTAATTGGGTTGTTTAACGGTGTACGTGGGTTGATTTGACTCATCACGTGTTGAATATCCTGAGGTGGACTTGGGAACTCGGGGCGATTTGAATATTACCCGAATTAGCGGGCTTATCGTTTTACCAAACAATTGGCCCTTCAATGGGGCTTGTGGAGACCTTTTGGACCATCACCCTTATACTACTAAATGGTGTTTGGGCCAAAAGAAAGTTGAGTCCAAGAACATATTAGTTCGGAGAAAAAAGGAAGGAAGAAAGAAAACCCTCAAGACTTCCCTTGCTCAGCTCTGGTTCTTGTCAAGCACCGGTTGCTGCAAACAAACACTACAGAGAGGAAGGAAGGAAGCAAGATGAAGAATCTGAAAGTTTCATCGGAGGTTTGGTCAGCAGTGGAGCTGGTGGTAGGGAAGAATGTAGAAGTAGAAGAAAGGGTAAGGTTGTGTAGCATTGACATGGAACGAGACCGTATCTTCTTCGCCTCCTCTGCCAACTTCATCTATCAATCTCCCATCCCTCCTGTAAGTACAAAAATCCAACCCAACAACCCCATGCTTGCTTTATTTTGTTTACAGTACTTACAAGTTGACATCTTTATTCCATTTAAGTGAATGAATTAATGAAGAAGTGTCTGATGAACTGACCATGATGGATAATAAAGTAATTTGGAACAAGATTATTAGGATTTTTTCTTGATACCCTGCTCTATCACCCATTTCTGCATAATCTGATTCTCACATTTTTGTATCTATGTATTCCTTGGGAGAATGAGCAAGAACATTTGTTAAAAGAATTTGCTGTCATTAGGATAGTAAAGCAATGTTCTTTATGAATTCACTGCTTATCACCAGTAATAATAATAATAATCTGGTCCGTGTTTTCTTGAATGTAGTTAAGCAACGAATGCGCTCTCATTGTTTTGATTGGTTTTGGGATAGTTGAGATGTCTGCTGTCGGCTTTTGTCCAATCCAATCTGATAAACATGATCACAGTTCCTACCTGACAGTTGGTAACTTGGAAGTATGTATATGTTTGTTCAGAGTGTGTTAGTGTGAAAAATTACTACAACGTCTTTAAATGCTTTGGATAAACAAGATAGAGGGTATAGTCTTCATAGGAAAAAGTTTTAACTAATGTTGACATCCTATAAGAGAAATTACACTTTAATTTATTACCAACGCATATCACTACACATGATAAATAGCAAAGTAAAATCACATGAACTACAAATACAAGGAATTATGAAGTAAATGTTTGCAGTCTCACTATTTTCAACAACATGTACAGGGCTTCACCAGCTCAAGTCTCGAACTTCATTGCCATCAATTTCGAGTTATTTGGTTCTGTCTCAAGGACAAAGTCTCATATTGTGAGACCGGAATACAAAAGCGTATAACTTCATTTCCACAAGCTACATCATTCTCAACATAGAAATATTCGCATTCTCAATTAAAGCAACAGTTTTAGTATGTATACATGAAATGAGTACATTTATGGAGGAACTGTCATGTATATAGGAAGTGCACAAAAGTTTTAGATGCTAGTATAGAAGGAGAATCTCATACCTCCAAGAATAGATATACTTGTCTCAAGTATAAATCAAAAGATGCAGTTTTTGCTCTACACGTGATTGCTTATTGATTCAACTTCACTTGATTTTTGTACGCGTCTGTGTGTGTGTGTCTCTACATTAGACTTCTTGCTTTTCTGCCCGTGCACCTTCTCGCTCAATTAATGTGCCCGTGTAAGTCGTCTTCTCATTGGTCTTTCATATAGCAACAAAATAAATAAATAAATAATAATAATTATAAGGCATTTTATGGTCAAAATGATCTTCCAGGAGTCATTTTAGAGATTATTTGAGGGTGATTTGGTTTGTGTAACCATTTTTTCTGACTAGCTGCTTTGTGCGGTTTCCAACATAAAAATACATTAAATAAGACATTGAAATAACAGTTTGAGAATTGGAGTAGGTTAGTTTTGGATGAATGATAGATAATCTCGCCTTTGAATATGCCTGCTATTGACACTTCTCGACCTATATGACTTGCAGTGTATGTTTTAGCAACAGAAGTTTCAACATGGGCTGCTGTATTAGTGTAGGGAACATGATTAAAACAACAGCACTATAGTCAGTGTGAATCATGTGAAGATCTAAAGCTTTTTAATATTTGCTCTTCATCAAATTATCTCATGGAACTTGCATTTCAAAATGTCTGAACTTTTATGAAAGCTATTCGTATTATTGCTCTTACCCAACCACTGAAAAAAGCATCATGTCGATGATTTTGCTTATATGGCTTACCACCTATCTCTCTGTCTTCCTTCTTTTGACAAGTTACTTGTGGTTTGAACCAGATAGGATCAAGGAATACGGCCTCTTTTACTGCTCCTGCTCAGCCGATTGATTTAGAAGCAGGAGATTCTATCTCTTGTTTGCAATATTTAATGGAAAAGGAAGCCTTGATCATTGGGACTTCAGATGGACTCCTGTTGCTTAATACTGTAGATGATGGTGCAGTCGAAATTGTTGGCCGGGTTGAAGGTGGTATCAGGTGCATTTCACCAAGTCCTGATGGTGATCTACTTGGTTTGGTCACTGGTTTTAGACAAATTCTGGTCATGAGTCTTGATTGGGATATATTATATGTGATGCCGCTTGATGATTTGCCAGAAGATGCTAACATGCGTAAGTACCTACTGACACATTTTTCATTTAAAATTGCCTCAATCAAGTAGAAGTGAGCATCTAATCTTTGCTTCTGGAAATGTATTTTTGTAGACATGTGTTAGCTTTCTTTTCTTTTAGTCGTGGACTTGAACCAAGTGTGTGGGCTACTATGATATTTAAATGTCTGTAATTCATGGAAGCCTATGAACACACCAAAGCTTAAAAAATTAAGAATTCCATGTTTTCAGTAATGAATTTCGAGCTTTTCCAGTAGGCAATGCATCCATTAAGAAAAAGAAGGAAAAAAGTGACATTAAGCATTGCAAATGCAACTGTTGACTTTGTTGCTGTTGTTCGTTTTCAACTATAGTTACACTATGTATTTAGTATATGTATCCATGAATTGACCATAACTCTTGCAATCTAGTTTTCATTTTCAAGAAAAATGTGTATTCTTACAGACAAAGTTAATGGTAATCTGAAAATTCTTCGAGTCCGTAAACTAATATGATGAATCAATTTTGTTTCAGATGAATCAACATTTTCTCCTGACTATTCCCCTGAGGATCTGATTTCGTGGAGAGGTGATGGGAAGTTTTTTGCATCACTGAGCTTGGTGCATGATTCGTTTCCCCTGAGCAAGAAGCTTAAAGTTTGGGAACGTGATTCAGGGGCTGTCCACTCTGCTTCTGAACCCAGGCGCTTCATGGGGTCAATATTGGACTGGACTCAAAATGGAGCTAAACTTGCTGCTGTTTATGATGGGAAGGACGAAACGCAATGTCCATCTGTAGTTTTTTTTGAAAAAAATGGTTTGGAGAGAAGTTCGTTCAGTATTGATGAAGGAATAGACGTGACTGTAGAATCTCTCAAGTTTAACTGTAGTTCGGATCTGCTTGCTGCTGTTATTAGGGGGAAAACATTCGACACCCTGAAAATATGGCACTTCAGTAATAACCACTGGTACTTGAAGCAAGAGGTCAGACACACAAAGGAAGATGATATTAAGTTCATTTGGGACCCGACTAAACCTCAACAGTTGATTATTTGGACTCGACAAGGTAGGATAGCGACTTATAACTTTGTTTGGGTTACTGCTGTAATGGACAGCTCAATTGCTTTTGTCATTGATGGCTCAAAGATTCTGGTAACCCCACTTTCTCTGTCCATGATGCCACCTCCTATGTATTTTTTCAACTTAGAATTTCCAAGTGCTGTTCGCGACATGGCTTTCTGCTCTAGAATTTCTGGAAATCATCTAGCTGCTTCTCTATCAGATGGAAGTTTGTGTATTGCGGAGCTTCCCCTTCTTGATCAGTGGGATGAGCTAGAAGGCAAGCGATTTAAAGTTGAGTCTTCATATTGTGGTACAGAGTACAAGTCTTTGTTACATCTTGCTTGGCTGGATTCACGTGTGCTTCTTGGTGTTTCTTCTTTCGGTTTTAACCCTACAAACTGCACTGACAGGACTTCCTTTGACAAAGATCTCCGTCCAGGCTATTACCTGCAGGAAATTGAGACTAGATGTTCGGAAGATCGCATTCCTGGTTCGATAACATGCTCGGGCTGGCATGCAGAAGTATCCAACCAGATTTTTCTAGATGGTGTGGTGATTGGGGCAACTCCTAATCCATGTACTAGATATTCGGCATTTATTCAGTTTGATAGTGGAAAAATATTTGAATACATGTCAAAGTTAAGTTTGAATAGAGGAGTTGGCCTCCAGAAGTGTGATGGCATGGATTTCGCTTCTTCATGCCCATCAATGCGTATTGCTTCAGTTGGAGGCCACACACCTGAGAAACCATTACTTTTTGGGCTTGATGCCAATGGGCGACTACATCTCAATGGGAGGATATTGTGCAACAACTGCAGCAGTTTTTCGTTTTACTCAAACTCTGGTGACCAGATGATTACACATTTGGTAATAACAACCAAACAGGATTTACTGTTTATTGTAGATGTTGATGACATTGAACTTGGTCAACTGGAAGTGAAGTATGGAAATTTTCTCCCTGTTACGATGAAGAACAAAAAGCGTGAGAATGAGAGCACTTTCATCAATTTATGGGAGAAGGGAGCCCGTGTTGTTGGTGTTATCCATGGAGACGAGTCCGGTGTAATTTTACAAACACCTCGTGGAAATCTTGAATGTGTTTACCCCAGGAAATTAGTCTTAACTTCAATTGTCAATGCTTTGGCCCAAAGGCGCTTCAAAAATGGCTTGCTCATGGTGAGGCGGCATAGGATAGATTTAAATCTCATTGTTGACCATTGTGGTTGGCAAACCTTTATAGAGTCAGCTGTGGACTTTGTCAGACAGGTCAACAACCTGAGCCACATAACTGAGTTTGTTTGTGGAATGAAAAATGAAGATATAATGGAGACTCTGTACAGCGACTATGCATCATTACCTTGCATGGAGGGCGGACAAATTTCCAGAAACAAAGAACTAAAAGTTACTGATGGTAGTAACAAAGTACATTCTGTCCTACTGGCCATACGAAAGGCTCTTGAAGAACACATTGAAGAAACTCCTGCAAGGGAACTTTGCATTCTAACCACATTGGCTAAAAGTAGCCCTCCTGATTTGGAGGAGGCCTTGAAGAGAATAAAAGTTATCCGAGAAAGGGAGCTCTCTAAAGCTGCCGATCCGAGGAGATCTTCTTACCCTTCTTCGGAGGAATCCTTGAAGCATTTGCTGTGGCTGTCAGATCCAGAAGCAGTTTTTGAAGCTGCTTTAGGCCTATATGATTTGAATCTTGCTGCTATTGTTGCTTTGAATTCACAAAGAGATCCAAAAGAATTTCTTCCACTTCTTCAAGAGTTGGAATGTCTGCAACAACTTTTGATGCAGTACAAGATTGACCTTAAGCTACAAAGGTACGAAAGTGCTCTGAGGCACATCATCTCTGCTGGAGATCCTTACTATGACGATTGTATTACCTTGATGAGGAAAGTTCCGGAACTTTATCCGCTAGGACTTCAGTTAATTAGTGATCCTCAGAATAGACAGCAGGTTCTTGAAGGATGGGGAGATCATCTTGACTCTGTAAAATGTTACGAAGATGCTGCTACTACTTATTTGAGCTGTTTATGTTTAGAAAAAGCATTAAAGGCTTATCGTGCTTGTGGTAACTGGAGAGGAGTTCTTACTGTTGGTGGCCTCATGAAACTTGGAAAAGATGATCTTTTGCAGTTGGCACGTGAAATCAGTGAGGAACTGCAGGCTCTCGGCAAACCGGGGGAGGCGGCAAAAATACTCTTGGAGTATTGTGGTGATGTCGACAGTGGTATTAACCTCTTGGTTGCTGCAAGGAATTGGGAAGAAGCTTTGAGAATTTCGTTTTTGCACGGCAGAAATGATTTGATTTTAGTTGTGAAGGATGCCTCTCTGGAGTGTGTAGGCACGCTCGTTGGAGAATACAATGAATACATGGAAAAAGTTGGCAAGTACTCGACTCGCTACCTGGCGGTTCGCCAAAGAAGATTATTACTTGCTGCAACGATCCAATCAGATGAGCAATCCATGGGCTATCTTGATGATGAAACTTCTTCACAGTCAAGCAGTAATTTCAGTGGAATGAGTGCTTACACAACTGGGTATGCCCTAAAACTCTCATGCATTGAGTCGTGTTTCAGTCTATAACTTATTGTGCCTCTTATTCATGCCTTATATCTGACACTTTTTTATAGATCATAAATCTGCTAAGATTTTTGATATTGGCAGCACTTACAACTTTGATAATTCCATTCAACTATTATCTGCTTCCAGTTGAGAACGAATATCAAAGTTCAGTTAATATACAAACTTTATTTAGTGTTGTAAAATTTTATATGTAGAAAAAAATTTATGGGTAGCGTGTCCTTAATTTTTGGTGGTTAATCGCTGCATAATCCGCTATATTCTGTTAGTGAAGAAAGTGGAAACTAGCATTATTATTATATTTAAATTCTGGGAGTAATGGAAAGTTTAGGTTGGGTTTAGGAACACAACGGTGAAGCATGAATACATGAAATATGAAAACTAAAATATCATGGTTGGTTTTTCACCGTGTGCTGTATAGATAAATACTATTCATGTTGATAATATGCAAATATGGAGCTTAGTTTCTATTGCTTCTGTGACCAGAACAAGAAAAGGTTCAAGTGCTTCTACCACCATGTCTACAAGGGGCAGAGGGCGTCAACGAAACAGAGGGAAAATCAGAGCTGGAAGGTAATATATCTTCTTGGTTACATAACCTAAACTTTTTTTCTCAGATATCATTAAGCGACAAAATTTCTTTTGGTGCAGCCCTGACGAGGAGATGGCTCTCGTTGAGCATCTGAAGGGAATGTCTCTGACTGAAGGGGCAAAGTCTGAGCTTAAATCTTTGTTAATCTCTCTTATAATGATTGGAGAGGAAGATGCTGCTAGGAAGCTGCAACGCACTGCTGAAAAGTACCAACTGTCTCAACTCGCTGCAGTAAAATTGGCAGATGATGCAATGTCAACTAGTAATATCGATGAGCATGGCTTCACCTTGGAGCGTTATGTTAAAAATATGCGTCAGGAGCTGCAGAATTCAGATGAGTTTTGTTGGCGGTTAAACGTACTGGTTTGAGAGAGACTGAAGTCCAAAACCAAGAAAGTTTTAGAATGCATGATGTCGGAAGTTACAGCGTGGTAATGGAAGATGAGTTTGCAGAAATCCCAGAAATGCTGCTTTCTCTGTGATCCAAAGAGAATTCCAAAAGTAGTTCTGAGAAATCTCACAATTGCTGCTTGACGCAATTGAGACCCTAAGAAGTTTCAAGGATGAGGTCATTTTCAGGAAGAGATTACATGGTTAGATCTTGTGATAGCTGTGTTATAATATTATCTTGTCTGATTCCGTTATGATTCAAATCGAATTGATTGTACTTAGGTAAATCCTGGATCACGGATAACCTTTCTGCGAGACCGATATTAGTGTATGTAGGATGCAGCAGCAATTCTGCAAAAGAATGGTGGTGCATTGTTTGGTTGTAACTGCGTTTGACCGTTCCTTGTTCGACAGAACTTAGTCGTTGTGATTATCAAAACTGTGTGCAAGTATAAATCAATGGTGGAATTCTTAGGCGAATGTTGAATGCACCTTTTAATTTGCTCTGAATAACTGCAAGGGATGCTAAATGGACCATCATATTACCACCTTTTGGTCATAAATTCTTTTAAAGTCAGATTACCCCATATTTGTTAAAGATTTGCAAGATCTTTTGAGACATATTGCCCATATTTGTTAAAGATTTGCAGATCCTTTTGAAACATGTTGCAAGGGAGGGTTGCACATTTTAACAAATAGGAGGAGGTAATGTGGCCTAAAAAAATTTAGGGGAATAAATTATTCTTTAGATATATAGGGGTGAGATGCGGAAACTCCGGAATTAAATAGAAGCAAATGTACCTGTTAAAAAATCTTACTAAGGTCATGTTATCCTCAACTTAAAAGATACTCAATTAAGTTCAGTTACATTCTGTTCAGCTCAGTTCAGTTCAGTTTGTAACTTTTAACTGAAAATATTTTTTGACGTCGATTTAAATATCACTAGATAGATATTGACATATGTTTTCATATACGAATCCAATACGATTTTAATAAATTATAAAAGTTTAATAATAGATTTGAAAAAATTAAAGTTCAGTTCGCTTTAATTAAATTCAATTCCGTTCTTTTAAATCGAAGACAACATTACCTAACATCTTCCATCAAGTTTATGTGTGTGTAGTAAACAAGAAATCTCCAAATCATGATGAAGAATATTCATTTGGAATTTATGTATCGTCAGGAGAATCTCCATTCAATCTTAAAAAGAAAAGGAAAAGGAAAATCTCCATTCTTGATTAGTTTTACTATTAATCTAATTTCGTACTTAGTTGATTTTGATCATAAAGAAGTAGCTAGGTACGGTCACTGTACATACGTAATACAGGAGTACTAAAAATACAGTACATAGTCAATGGTGGGTGGTACTACTAAAAGAGTACAGTCCAGTTTGGATTAAATTCACTTGTGTGCATAGCATGCATACACTTTTTCTTTTTTTTTCCATCGCCACTCTGAGCTAGGTTTGGAGATTTTCAACTACTAATGCTACACTAGTTTAATTTGAATCACTATTTATTGTTGCTGTTTAATTGACTTTCATTCATATAGTATAAACTAGCTAGTGTGATCAGTAGTAATTATGTTATTGTTATTTACAGTATATGTGTTGCTTCTTGTTTTCCATTATTCAAGAAAAATTATATGTGGTTTTCCATTATTATTGATTTTATGAATGAATGTTGTCTCTCAACTTCAATCCATACCTTTAATTTCTTTTGTTTTTCCTACTTATGTGGGAAGATTCTGTATCTTCAAATATTTTACTGCATTGATTGGTTCTTCATTTGAGGCGAGTATTGCACCTAGAATCCTTGCAACCTTAATTACATGATACTATCTTCTACTGTAGTGTATTGGTTATTTTGTACTGTTGTCTTCATTGCTTCTCAAGTCTGTATCTTGAGTTAAGTAGCATTTTTAGTCATCTTGTCAAGTTAATTGCACATTCATCAGAGTATAATAAGGAAATGGGCTCCCATGTTATCGGAAGAACACGTGGTGTTTCTCATAATAATTTTATGTCATAAATGTGCAAGATTTGGAATTTCAGCCCCTGAAAAGCTGACAACTTTTGTTTTCCACTACTGATATTGAACTTATGAAAGGTATGTGCGTTATCTTTGTAAAGCTTTCCTCATGATATCTGACTCATAAGGGTTTCATGACCTAAGAGAAGTTGAAACATCACTTTAGTCTGATAGCTTTCTACTTAAATATATTCTTTCGTGATAAGTGCCTTTGAACACTTCATTTTCTCAGGTAGGAAATTTGCTTAATTTCAAGTATATCACGAATGAACTTTTTTTCACTGACGGCACATACCACTTATATACAGATCTTTCTGAATTTTTTCGTATATCAGGTAGGAAATTTGCTTAATTTCTAGTATTCTGATGCTGATTTAATTGTGTAGGAAGTACATCAATAACCTTGAAGTCGTGCTATTTGTGAGTGAGAATAATGGAGAACCTGATGGACAGAATTGGTATGAATGACGATGGAGGAGACCAGCAGCCCGTTGCTGATCCAATCCATTTCTCGAGAAGGTCACAAATTTATATTACCTCTTTCAATAACAAGTACTATTTCCAGCTGAATACAACACAGCTATATTTTTGGCGTATTGTGTTTGCTAAAATGCGGAAGTTCTCGTATCATTGGTAACAGTTTTTTTCTTTTCTTTTTTCCTAAGTCACTGAGACATATTGCTTCACTATACTTGTAGTTATCAGCTTGAAGCTCTGGAGTAAGCGCTAAAACAGAACACGATAGTTTTCTTTTAGACGGGTACTGGGAAGACTCTGATCTCGATCATGCTCCTTCGCCGTTATGCCCATGTCCTCAGAAAACCGTCACCTAATGTTGCTGTTTTTCTGGTTCCTACCGTTGTATTGGTTTGCCAAGTATGTCATAGTTTGATTTCATTATGCAAATTGGTTCTTTTATTTATGGACGTGTTTTGATTTCGTGGCCAATATTCGGTAACACTGAAACACCTTTACCAAGTTTGGAAATATATAAAAGCCCCACCCCATTGTGTTGGCGAAAATCAACTTTTATGGTTTATAGTAACACTCTCTTCAATATTGCACTTGTCACTAGTTTTCTCTTACAATTGTCTTTTGATGCTTATTAGCAAGCTAAAGTTGCGGCGATGCACACTGACTTGAGTGTGGGTGAGTACTATGGAGAATTAGGTGAGAAGGATAAACATGAGGTATGCTGTTGGTTCCGTATGTTGGGTTTTCCTTGGCTTATTACATGAAGATAGTTTTTTCTTGTCATATCTTAAAGAAGATGCATTTTGTGCTTCAGGTCTTTGTAATGACACCTCAGGTCTTGCTAGATGCTTTGAGTCGCCAGTTTTTGCACTTAGAGCAGATAAAAGTGCTCATATTTGATGAATGTCATAATGCAAGAGGCAAACATCCGTATGCTAGGATCATGAAAGTATGTATCTATTTGTTTCTAAATTGTGACATACATGACACCTTTTCTCCTTTCTGTTTCCTCGTAGTATACATCTTTACGGACTTGAATAGTCAGCCTTAATTCCTTTAAAGCTTCGTGAAGATCTTTCAGATCACAAATACTAATTTCTGAAACTTATGGTTCTTCTTTTGCATATCTTAAAGTTTAAAGTACTTGGTTCAATTTAAAGTATTCGTTTGATGGCAGGAATCCTATCACCGCCAGTTGGCATCAAACAATCTACAGCTTCCTAGAGTATTTGGGATGACTGCTTCGCCTATAAAGGCTAAAGGTTTGTAATATGATGGCCGGAGCCTACACTTATTAGTTAATCTTGTTTTACGTTTACCAACTTTCCAGAAACTGTTCTTAATTATTTTATGCACAGCTTCAAGCACCAAGGAAGCCTATTGGAAACAGATTAGCGAACTCGAGAATCTTATGCATTCAAAGATCTTGTGCTGATCTCTGTACTTTAATGGAAGTATAGCAAACATAATTTGTTGATTTAATGCGAGCCTTGTGTGTGTTCCGCAAATTGGTTTCTAAATTTTTATCATCATTTAAAACAGTGCATTTAACTTTGAGGATAATGCTACTTTCTTATTTCCATAGAGGTCTCTAAACACTTTTATTATATAACTGAAGGTCTTCACATGTGATTCGGTATCTGAGTTGAGCAAGTACATTTCATTTTCGACCTCGAAACTGAAGAAGTACAAGCATAATGATATTCCAGAGCTCACATCTCAGCATCTGGATATTTGTTTGAAGAGGTTAATTGAAAAGGTAAGTGCATAAAATGAAATGCTGTCTTTATATGCCACTTCAACATCATTGATTGTCTGAACTTGGGATTCAGACAGAACTTTATTTATTTTTTAACGTACTCTTTATATTATTGGCTTACGAATGCATGTCATGACTGATTGTTTTTCAGCTGATCAATGAGTAGATTTAAATACTTGGTCATTGGCTAAAGCTTCCATATTTGTGTCACCTTTTAAATCGAGCACATCCTGTACCTCATTATCGATGGTTGAGTCTGCGAAGAAAAGATTAGATGACCTTCTGAAAATCTTCATGTTTTGTTTAAGAGAGCTGGGAGTTTGGTTAGCCATGGAGGTAATTAATTTAGTGCACTTGCATTTTTCAATTTTCATTTCGTGTGACATTTATTAATCTGCTGACAGGCAGCAAAGACTTATTCTCATGTGGAAGCAGACATTTTCCAGTGGGGTAAGATGGATGCATCTGGTGAAAGAGTAATTAGAAATTTCAGTTCAGATGCTGCTAAAATATTTTCTGCATCCATGCCAACATCTGGTACTTTCGACGCTTCAATCTAGTTGGGACAAGTTTGCGACTTTTCTCTATTATAGTTATACACTACTCACATTCTATGTTTGTTTAGGTTAAGAATGGTCTATAGGTCGTGATATAAAAGCTGATATGGATGCTGGATATCTAACGTCGGGAGTAGTCTGTCTCGTTGAGACTCTCCTTGAATACAGGTTTGCTGACTTGGCAAATGCACTAAAACGATAATATAATATTCACTGCTTTAGACAAAATAAACTTTTCTGTGGCATGTGGACATAAATGTAAAGTTTGTGGTGCGTTTTGTATGTTTTTTTACCCATATACTCGTGTCTAAGTTTTGAGATGCATGGATATGAAAATATCGGCACGTCTCTAAACCTTGAATGGTATTATTCTTTTTAGAAAATTTGATTGAAGCAACCGCTGCTCTATTTTGAAAACTCTTGTTTCTCATATATCTTTCTAGTCATCTTATGGGTCCTTCTTTGTTCTGATTCACAGACAAATAAAGGATTTGAGGTGTATAGTCTTTGTTGAGCGGATTGTCACGGCCATTGTTATCTGTGGTCTTATGAATGAAATGCTTAAAGAAATCCCCGGGCGGACGGCTGAATACACAGCTGGACACAGCTCTCGGTTGCGTTCGCAGAGTCGGAAGGAACAGAGCAATTGTTGGTCGATTTCGCCAGGGAACGGTGTGACATCCATATTTACAAATATTTATTGATATCTTTATTCATTATGTGCATTATCCTCTGATTTTAAATTAATAGCCTTATGTTATGTTTGCAAATTACAGGTTAACATCATTGTTGCAACATCTATCCTTGAAGAGGGTTTAGATGTTCAAAGTTGCAATCTTGTGATCAGATTTGATCCTTCTAACACCATATGTAGCTTTATTCAGTCTCGAGGTCGTGCTCGTATGCCAAACTCAGACTTTGTATTGATGGTGGAAAGGTGAGTTGTTCTTACAACTACAATTTCTTTTCTTTGTTTAGTCTTTGACCAAACCACTCCAAAGTTATTGCACTTGTTTGTGATTTTGTTTATTACAGTGGTGATAGTTGTGCCCTTACTCGGATGGAGAATTATTTAGCTAGTGGAGATATCATGAGGAAGGAATCTCTGAGCCATGCCGATCTTCCTTGTCAACCTCTTGACAGTGAAATGTTTGATGAGCCATGCTATGTAGTTGAAAGCACAGGAGCCATCTTGACGCTCAATTCTAGCGTGCAATTAGTTTACTTCTATTGCTCAAGACTGCCGTCTGATGGGTTTGTTTGTGTTCTTCATTAAGCTTTCAAATGAATTTGTTGGATTTCATGGATGTACAGTGATGTTCTTCTTGAATGATAGGTACTTCAAACCTTATCCGCGTGTCACAATAGATAAAGATTTGGGAACTTGTATTCTGCGCCTTCCCAACAGCTCTCCGGTCCAAATTATTACTGTTCAGGGATGCTCTAAGTCGCTTAAGCAACTGGCATGCTTAGAAGCTTGTAAGCAACTTCACAAAGTTGGTGCCCTTACCGACAATCTTGTTCCAGATATTGTAAAGGAAGAAGCAGACGCTCAAGAAATTGGTATTTCCATGTCCCTTGTGCATGAAGTGTATCATAACCAATTCAGGGCCTTTTTTTATATGTATTTTTTTTAAAAGCACGAAATCATTATACTGCGTATCTTGAGATTATGTGATAATTTATTATGATTTATTTAGCATTAGCATCTTATTTTACAGGATATGAACCCTTCCATGAACGTCCTGTGTATTTCCTGCCAGAATTGGTTAGCTCTGGTGGTAATGAAACTGAAAAGATTTACCAATGCTATTTGATTGAACTGCGGTGAAACTTTCAGTACGATGTTAAACTTCAAGACGTGCTGGCCATTCATACAAGGCTAGAGATGGATCTAGAAACCTGGGACCTTGATCTAGATGTCGACAGGGGAAAGTTGAGTGTGCGTCTAAAATACTTCGGCCATGTTAAGCTGACTTCTGGGCAGGTATGCTTCGGTTGAAAAATCTTTGAGCTGGTATTTTTCTTTTTAGTATGGATAATATCTAAAGAGCACTAATGGTTTGTATGATTTAAGTTGCTTGTTCATTTCAATTTCAGGTTGTCTACAGTATTCAGGCTTCTCCTTACTCTGGAGAAGCTTTTTAAAGACATTGAAAAACTACCGGAAAAAAATGGATGTGCAGTTTTTGATTATCTTCTTCTCCCGTCCGTCCGTAAAGTCGCACCAAAGTACATCAATCGATTGGAAATGTATAGAGTCTGCTCTATATTTGAACAATGCTTTGTCCAGCAAACATAATGATCATTTTCCAGCCAAAGGCTGTGGGCATTCTGTGCTTACGAAGAGTGGTTTGGTGTGTAGCTGCATGCTGGAAAACTCCTTGGTACGGACGCCACATAACAATTTTCTGTATTGCGTAACTGGTACTATGGAGGGTTTTGATGGTAATACGTATCTGGAGCTAAATACTGGAGAATCGGTTACTTACAAACAATATTATAAACAAAAGTAGGTATTCCAAGTTTTTTAAACTTTAGGTAAGATACATCATACCTTGTGAGCATAAATTACTTAACAAATGAAATAATCATTCGCAGACATGGAATCAACCTGCTACTTGAAGGGCAAACTCTTCTTAAAGGGAAACGGGTATTTACTGTGCTTAACTATCTTCAGAGAGGTTATACGCAGCGAGCAAAAGATAAATTGGTTGCTGATGCATGTCTTAACATTCTTTCCCTTCATCATTATCTGAACTCATACTAAACAAAGGATATAATTATATGCAAACTGAAATTTCATTTTCTTATGTCTCTATAGAGACATTTCTGTATGCATAGATGTTCCTGATTCATTTTGTTACTTCTTTCTCGCTGCAGAAGCGAGTCACACATCTTATGAATTGCCGCCTGAGCTGTGCGAGATTTTAATGTCTCCTATATGTGCCTCGACTTTTTATTCTTTCTCGTTTCTGCCATCTGTTATGCATCGAATTGAGTCATTGCTTATAGCCGCCAACCTCAGAAGGATGCATTCAGATCAGTGCACTCAAAATGTTTCTATTCCAGCTAATTGGGTACGTACTTCTACCCTATCCAAATTTGTAGTTTCTTTTGTATTTTATCACACATGCATCTCTTGCTAATTTGTGTTTCTTTATTAGGTTTTGGAAGCCATAACTACTAAAAAATGCCTTGAGAAAATTCATCTGGAATCACTTGAGACTCTTGGAGACTCTTTTCTAAAATACGCCTCTAGTCAACAGCTATTTAAAACATTCCAAAATCAGCATGAGGGCCTTCTCACCATTAAAAGAATGAGAATAATTTCCAACGCAGCTTTGTGCAAGCTGGGACATGAATGCAAAATTATGGTAATACTGAAAGTTCTTTTCAACTTGTTGTTTTGGAAATTGGGTTGGCGTCGGAAGATAGAGGCCAATTTCTTTTTGTTGAAATGTATAGGAAGACGGGATAATTTGGCACTCGTTATCGTTTCAATCTTAACTATTGCGTAAAAAGCGTTGTTAGTATCTGCTTGAGATTTCAATTCATGATGATGCATACAATTCTAATTTCCAGGGATTTATCCACGATGAACCATTTGAGCCCAAGAAATGGATAATTCCTGGGGGTAATGCAGCAACATATGAATTAAGAGAAGAGTTGCTTCCATCTACAAAAGTTTATTATGGGGGCAGTAGAGAGATCAAGAGTAAGAGAATCGCAGATGTTGTTGGCATTAATTGACGCTTTCCTTATTGATGGAGGTGAATGCGCAGCATTGTCCTTCATCGCATGGCTTGGAATCGAAGTAGATTTTGGCGAGGAATCTTACATAAGGGACTTTCCGGTGAACCCTGAGTCACATGTCTCTGTGAGATACTTCGAGACATTATTGAATTACTTGTTCAAGGATTCCCTTCTGGTTGAAGCGCTTACTCACTGGTCATACATGGTTCCCGAGATCCCGCGATCCTATCAGGTTCTATTTCCTCAACGCACAACCGGAATTTTGACCTATAAATACGATTTATTTTTCGTTCTTTTTTATTTTATTTTATCTCGTTAGATTATTTTAACGCAGTATTTAGACACTTGTCTAACTTCACTTTCGTTAGTACCCATTATTAATATCATGTTCTTTTAAGTTAAATATTTTATGGAGATATATTCGTGGTAGATTTTCATTTCTAAGGTTATAAAAAGTAGGAATGAAGACATTAGTTTGTTGCATACATTGATTTGGTATGAGGGATTTGATAGTATTAAACACAAAACTGTTCGGACATCATCA
>JAYMSH010000029.1:0-19763 GCA_036897905.1 Aragoa cleefii | reverse complement strand
GCCTATGGGCGGGAACATGGGTACGTTGTTGTTGTTGTTGTTGTTGTTGTTGTTGTTGTTGTTGTGTCTATTGCCCATGGGGGACACCCTCCCCCTCGCTCCAAGATTTAATATTAATTAAAATAATTATATTTAGTAAGATTATAATACACGAAATGACGGATTAACCCCTATATTATTAACAATAAAAATACTCATGAAATCTTTATTTATTATCACAAAGTGAAATCATTATCGTCATTCCTAATTCATCGGCATGATCTTCAGGAGAAGAAACGGTTCACGCAGGAAGTTCATCTGTTTTCACACAGAAGTTCATCTTCTTCAAAATCCCTAATTTCTTCTGCACCAAAATCGATCAAGGTCTTCCAATAGAAGTTCATCGTTTTCAAACCATAACCGATCGAGATCTTCAAACAAATTGGAGTAACAAAAGGTATGTACATCATAACATTTCAATATCATATTGGTTGGTTCTGTCAGGACTGGATTCACAGGAAAATAGATGAGTATCAATTTACGGCACAATTTATACTAGGTCCCAGTCCACCAAATTTATGCAGAGCATGATTTCATTGTGTTCAGTTATAAAAGTTGGCGGTATGTAGAGAGATCAATTAAAGCACATATCTAACAGTATAATCAACATAGTACTGCATAGTGTATTAGCCATGAAATATACTTAAAACTAATTTAGGCTCACTATCCATGTCTTTGTCCATCTCTCTATATTATGCACAGTTATTTGTTTTCTTCTCTTTTTTCATTATTATTTTTATATAATTACAATTTGACTCCGTCTCTCGGTCTCTTCTAAGTGTTTGGACCGGATAAATAAACAAGCTAACAAAATACATTCCATCGGGAAGGATGAGATCGAACATTAGAGATAAAGAAGGTTTGGGTTTTCTATCGGCCCGGTCCGGGTTTATTATACCACACTTGTGTACCATCTCTCGTACCACCATTGGGATCGCTCCGCAGGGCATCCTCCCTTTACTGAGCTAACCTTGGTTTATCAACTGTCAACCAGAGTTCCTTGAATTTAGGACACTAACGGAGGAAACTATATACAGAGAACAATCAGCAGTATGACTGAATATTTGACACAACTCCCTGTAACCTTCTTTTTTCGTGCACCTCATTCCCATCTTCTGAAGATGATTCTCAAGTGGTTGCAGACAAGCTTCAACAATCCCTTTCTTTGCACATTTTGTCCACCTTTTCTTGATATACAAATCCGGAATTCTGAAAATATTATGTGATGTTAGTACTTTCAGAGCATGAGAACAAAGGATCCCTGCGAACTCGTACTTCTTGCAACTGCATAAAAGCTTATCATCTGAAGCATCATATGTTACGGTATGATGATACCGTTTATTTTTAGGGGTGATCTTATATTCATATGTAGTTTCTAATTCACCAAGTTTTTCTAACTTTGATTCAATCGATTTACGAAACTCTTCTTGAAATAAGATGAAAACTTCATGCGTATAAACATCACATGTGTGCTTCAGAATCTCAAGTGGAAGGGGAATGCATATTTTACTATGATTGCTCCTGAAATCTGATTTCAATTGCTCATAGCGACAATCATCAACCAGCCGGTCAAAATGATGAAAAAATCGTACCAAAGGATGCTTAATACTCACATAATGCTTCAAAACGCTGTTCATACTTTCGCTGCGTTGGGTAGTGCTCATGTCGCCACAAAATTTTTGCCTCCCGTAGACTAATGCCCATTTCTCCTTCTTACTAAACAGTCTCTGGAGCCATTCAATTTCTTTATGCGTAAAAGGATACTTGTCTAGCATTTCAAGCCAAGCATCTATAAAATCTTCTTCCTCATCATGATCGTATACACAGGCACTGAAATCATCTGTAAGATCTTCAAATTTTGAATAGGTGCTACTAAGATGGATTGTTGCATTTTGATATATGTGCCAAATGCATAACTGGTGGTATGTTTCAGGCCACTTTTCTTCTAACGCCTTTGCCATTGCGGTGTCTTGATCCGTAAGAATAGTTATCGGTTTTTTCCCATTCATCGCTTCCGCAAAGGTCTCAACAGCCAACCGAATGTTTCAGCCGTCTCATCATACAAAAAAGCAGCACCGAACACAACACTTTGCTTATGATGATCTACGCCAACGAATAGACCAAATGGCCTTTCTTCTTTATTTTTTTTGTAAGTCGTATCGAAGCATATCACATCACCAAAATATGCATAGCCTGCCATCATCTGCCCGTCGGCCCAGAATATGTTAGTTATCAAATCATCTTCATCCACTTGAATTGCATTGAAAAAATTTGGAACTTCCGATTGCTTCGACTGCAAATACTTGAGTAGCCCTCCTGGATCTCCCTCATGCAGATCGATAGTTCTCTTTGACCGAAGATGATTTTTTGAGTCTTGAAGAGTATATCCAACTTTATCATATCCACCTACTTTTCGTGACACAAAAGTTAAACCGGCTTTGGGTGTTATCCCGGACTTATCAAGGGAATCTATTTATGCCGCTTGTTGATTGGTTATTCTTCTATACGACCTTAGCAAATGAACTTGATCAGGGCCAACCAATTCATGCCCGTTGTGATCGCCAACAAAATCAACAACTTTAAGTTTACCTGTGAGGCTTTCACGCGTGCTCACTGTCATATGTGCATGACAACCCGTTCTTGTTTATGGACGAGATTTCTTATATTGTGGATCTCGCTTATCCTTTGCTTTCTTACATTGGCATGAACAGAAAAACCTTCTATAAACAACGGATCTCCATGCGATGTACCCTTTCTAACACTAAAACCTGTAGCCTCCGCATACACATTGTAGAAATTGTAGGCTTCATCTTCTGTTTCGAAAATTGCTACGTTTCGTAATCTGTTGATCAAGTCATCAACATGTTTGAACTATACCAGCAACTACTCAATAGCAAAACTTGTTTGCAACAACAATCTATTCTAACTAAAACTTTGAAGCATACATAACGTCGATTCACGAAATGAAAATGATTTTTTGAGGGCTTTCATCAACACACACTGTTTTCCCACCAACGAGCTAGGCAGAGGTTTGGTTTGGGAATTGATTCTGCTTGTTGGATAAAAAAGAAAGATATGATGATGTTTGTTCTTTGCATATATTTTCCTTAATTAGTGTCCTAAATTAAAGGAACGCTGGTTAACAGTTGATAAATCAAGGTTAACTCAGGAAAGGGAGAATGCCACATGGCAGTGAGGGAGATGGGTACACAAATGTGATATAGTAAATTCGGACCGCTATTGGACACCAACTAATCGTATCTTAGGTACTTTGACTAAAAACGTTGATTCTGAGAATCAAAGTTTGAGTTGAAACATTTGTAAATCAGATTAAATCGAACCAAATATACATAATTTTCGCCCGTAAACAAAGTATAAAAATGATAAGATAAACGTAATCATATCTGTAAATAGACTATTTTCGTAAAGATCCGCAGCTCATATTTAACTGATGATTCGAACCCTCAACCTATTAATTGGAGAAGAATCGTTTTACCAAATAAGCGGGGGTTTGTTGTCTCTAAATCATTTGTATAGTGTCACTAAATCATTTATGGAGTAGAATCATTTGTAAAGTGGCACTAAATCAGTCAAAAGGATAGTTCCTAAAAGAAGTAATGGCGCAACAGCAAGAAACCACCGCCACCACCACTACCGCTCCACCACCACCAAACCGCCGTCTAAGAATAATAGCAGGCGCTGACTCCTTCGGCTGCAGCCTCAAGGATGCCCTCCTCACCCACCTCCGCTCCCTCGACCACATCGAAGTTGAAGACCTCGGCACCTCCAAATACTACTCCATCGCCGAGCAAGTCGGCTGCCGCGTCAGCCAATCCACCACCTCTCAGTCCAAGATCGAAACTCTAGGCTTAGTCGCTTGCGGCACCGGCACCGGCGTCTCTATCTTCGCCAACAAGTTCCCCGGCGTCTACGCCGCCACTTGCCTCACCCCCAACGACGCCCTAAACGCTCGATCAATCAACAATTGCAACGTCCTCGCCGTCTCTGGAATGTCCACCGCACCCGAATACGCCACTGAGATCCTCCACACCTTCCTCAACACCCCTTTCAAGTCCCCTTGCCCTGCCTCTGGGTCGAAACCCTGGCCGGCCGAAATCGAGTCGTTTTTAGATGATTCTGTTAAAGAAATGTCGAAAATCGGAGTGGGAAACGATAAGGTTTTTGTAGTTTCGCCTCCTTGTTTTGTTTGTTCCATTGCGAAAGCGAGGGAGGAGGGGAAAGAGGGCTTTAATCCTGTGGAGATTATGCCGGGAGGGTCTATGAGGATTTTGAGGGAGAATCCGACTTCGGCTATAGTGCGGTTTAAGGCCGGGAGTGTGGAGCCGGCGCATCATCATACGTTTGGACATGATGTGGTTGTGACCAAGGGGAGGAAGTGTGTGTGGAATTTGAGTAAAGGGGAGAGGTATGAATTAGGGGTGGGTGATTATTTGTTTACGCCTGCTGGCGATTTGCATAGGGTTAAGTATTTTGAGGATACTGAGTTCTTTATCAAGTGGGATGGATGTTGGGATTTGCTCTTGGATGAAGATGCTGCTGCTGCTCATGCTGCTATTGATGGTGAGGAAAAGTAATGTAAGATTTTAGTAAAATCATTTTACCATAGCTGCAGCTTGTTCTGTTGTGTGTTGTGTTTGTGTCTGTTTGTGCTTTAGTTTTGTTCGTTCTGACGATTGTAATGAATCTGTTTATTGATCTTCAATAAAGTATATATGCCTTATGGATGCTTAATATTACAAGAATATCTTGACGTGTTATGTAAACGGGTAGAGCCGCACGAATGGTACAAAAGATTATATACTCTATATGCAATGTGTTCGTTTCTTGATTGAAAGAAAGCTGTGAATTGTTTGATTACCGGATAGGGTAGCATAAACGGTAAGAGTTTGTATTTATGGAAGACTCGAAGTAGAAGTGCTATAAGTCCTCTAAAGCTGTTTAAAGAAAGTTTGACTTATTAAAAATCCTGGTAGTGTGCACAATAACACTACTTAGTGACCCTTGTGATAAAATTATGTACTTTCTGAATAACGATGTAGGAAAAGCCATAAGCTCTCTAGTTAAGCTGTTCGTGGCATGAGAAGTGTGTTTGTAAATGGAGCTGGAGTATGCAACGGCAAAAAAATGTCGAGATGTTTAGGCAACTTGAATACGTGTGACAATCGTGGCCATCATTCTAAGATTTCCTTGGATTTCTCAATTCATATTTTGTCAGAAGTCACATTGTTGATATACTGTATTGCATTATTCTTTAGATTTTCATATAGCTGTATCATCTGGAAATCATTTTGCCCTGCATATATGACTAGATGCAATATTTAGAAAACATCTTGCATGTTAAATCTTTTTAGCACTTTAGCTAATTTCAATTAAGTATCACCTAAAGCAGCTAGAGATAAAAGCAGATTCCTTGAAATAGACAAGAAGAAGAGAGATAGAAAAAAAGGAAAATTGTACATTAACATCAATATATTAGAATTTAGTTCCTAAAAGATGATGCTATGAACTGTAGTCCAAGATTCAGCAGATTGCAGCTAGTAAAGTACTTCTTAGAGTATCTGTCTATGGTTCCAAAAATGAAACATTAAGTACATATACAATGTCTTTGGGGTGAGACAACTTCTCCATTTGAAACTATGCATACTGATTGAAAGAACAAAAACTCGGTGCATTCCAAAATGAACCTTACTCTATATAATTTTCATTAGATTCTATCATTTGAGCTCTTTTTGTTTTCTTCCCTTTTTAGGATCTTTGTTCTCTTCGATGCATAAAGAAATAGACAGAATCTTGAGGCCTTTGAGTGACTCTGTTGAATAATACCTGATATTGCCACTACAATCACTTCCATCCAACTGGCTGTTCTCCTCTTCGTCGCTGTCTGCTTCAGCTGCCCCCGGCTTGAAAATGAACAAGCCATGGTTCAGCCCTGGGGCACAGAACAAACACACATGCACGTCCCAGAACACTTGTACCGGTTGCTTGTTCACTTGTACAGTCTGGTTACCCCTGAATTTCCACTGCAAATTCCTAATATGTATCAGTACAATACCATCTACGCTAATCCACATTTCCGGATCTCGTATGCCTGAGGTCGAGCTCTCTACCACAATATCGTGCTCCCGTTTCCTGTGATCAAATTTTGCCCTCGTAGAGAAAGATTTCTTACCAAAAACGTGCTCTTTCTTGTTAAACATCACGGCTTCCACCAGAGCTGGCCTTGCTTTTGTTCTTTTATATACCTTTTTCTTGTAATCCCCCAAAAGTAACACAACCTCTTCATCACAAACTAAAGCAACATAGAAATCTGAGCACGACTCTGGGCCACCCGTGAATTTCGCGTATCTCAAGTCCCAATAGGCCTCCAATTGGCTTCCATCAACATTGAAGGTCTTGTATCCTTTCTTAGCCTGAAAATGCCAAGGCCTGAGGTTGATTTTGCAGTTGGAAACCTGATCGGGTTCAATGCTCCCGACCAATATGTTCAAAGAGTGATTCATTAGGTTCTTGATCCATGTTACTGTCACATTCCGCCAAAATCCTGCGATACAAGTATGTCACGGTGCTCTGTGCGGTTTTATTGGTCACGGGATTGTTTGCCAATCTTTGATTGGAAAGCGGATACTGATTGTGACCTCGCAGTAATGCGATAAGCCATTTCCAGGTAAAAGCTTGTGTCCCCCTTGTAAGGGAACGAGATTCACAATAGTATTCCAGAGAGATTCTGGATGACAGAAACGAGAAGCCGAACAAAGGGATGATACATAAGATATGAATCTTAGTATATGTTACCTCGGGGGGACACAGTTCTTTATGAGGATAGGATGATGATGGCAGGATCAAATTTGATGCATCAAGATCCCACCAATGGCTGAATTATTGGGATCTCTCTGTTAAGATGAAACTGCATGGAAAGGTATTTGGATATGCAACAGATCTGATTTCCACAGGAAAATGTATTGAATTTCTTCTTTCTACAGATACATTCAGATTGAATTGTTTCAGGAAAGAAGATTGAGAAATCGAATCAAGTCTGTGGAAGAAAGCAGTTTTGTTGAAAGGTGATGGGGGGGAAGGGGCTCCCCTGAAATGAAGGTTCCAAAACTAGAAAGCATTTATCATGTCTCTATCTATAGTTTATATCTGTTTCCCAAAAGAATATCACCCTTTTCACCAAAATAGCTTGGCCTTTTTTTTAATGTAATTTGTTTACTTGCCTAATTGCCTCTCATGCACTGTGGTCATTCTGCGGCTCCTCCCCCCAATGTTTCCGGGGCGGGGCGGGGGATTTCTCCAACTATTACCTTCGCCCATATGGTGATATAAATTTATCGCTACCACAGAAGGTACCATAAGTTTTGGAAAAATTTAATTTTTGTACTTCGGTTGAAAATTTTGCTGGTACCTATCGCATGACTTCGCGAACTGAAGTTTGGGTGTAAATCGTTCTAAAACTTATACTGATTGGTTCCAAATTATACTAATTCGCTCTAAATGCATAATAGACTAGTTTTATCTTTTTAATATATACTAATTCGACATAAGTCGTCAGTTCGCACAAATTAGGGTCAAATTAGATTCTAAGTTTTAGTTCGTGAAGTCACGTGATCGGCCCGTGACATAGTTCGACAAAATTTTATCCCGAATTACTAAAATTAGACTTTTTTGAACTTATTGTACATTTTATGATAGTGATAAACTTATGTTATCACATGGCGGGTGGTATATCTACGGTACCAGACGAAGAAATTTTCCCAAAGTGACAGGAACACATGATTTAGTTGACAACAACCAACTCTTTCTTTAAAGATGAAATTGTTATTCTTAAAAAAAAATGAAATTGTTCTAAGAGTAGGACTCATGTGAGACGGTATCACCGTCAAATCATTCTAGAAATAGAAATTTACCATAACAACATTCCACATAAGAATTTTCGCGGGTCAACATGAGCCGGTTTACAATTTCATGGGTCATATTGACTCGCCAGAACAGAAAAAATAATCACAACAACCAGATCCTGTCATAGACATAGTAGAGTTGCTCGTCCACCATCTCATCTCGTTCCTTG
Organism: Aragoa cleefii; assembly: GCA_036897905.1. Lineage (NCBI taxonomy): Eukaryota > Viridiplantae > Streptophyta > Magnoliopsida > Lamiales > Plantaginaceae > Aragoa > Aragoa cleefii. The sequence continues at coordinate 11,635 of JAYMSH010000029.1, read as the reverse complement.
GCGGTGTCAGCGGCGAGTGCGGTGAGGTTGTTTTCCGGCGCCGCTAAGACTAATTATGGCCGTGAAATCGGTGAACGGCCTACTACTTGGCGGCCTATGTAGGATTTAATATTTTTGAGTTTTGAACAGAGAATATGGCTGAAGATCTACTTGTCTGTCATTGTTGGAAATGTAGGAGTGGGATTTTGAGTAAATTGAATTTGGAGCTCATTGAGTGAGAACGAAGTTGATTGATTGTGAATTGGGGACGGGTTGCTTTTGGGAAAGACATGGAGTATTGTGGGGAAATAAGGGGTAATAGCAATCTAGATTTCAAATTTTGAAATTTATGTTTTGATCCTATTATTTTGGATTTGAGCAAAATATTTGTGTTTGAAACTTAAAAACCTTATCATTTTTAATTATAAATTTATGCGTTTTTGTTGGAGCCTTGTCATTTTTAGATAAAAACTTATGGGTTTTTATTCAAACCTTATTATTAAGTTTTATGTTAACGTTGTAAGATTTCGTTTCAAAAAATCTAAAATTGTCATTTTTAGTTGTAAGTTTATTGGATTTTATTCAAAACTTATTATTAAGGTTTTACGTTAATGTCACAAGGTTTAATTTCAAAAGTCTACGATTACCACTTTTAGTTGAATGCTTATGTGTTTTTTTTTCTTTCCAAACCTTATTATTAAGGTTTTACGTTAATGTTATAAGGTTAATGTTGCCATTTTTTGTTGGAAGCTTATAAACTTTAGTTCAAACATCGACATTTTTAGTTATGAGCTTATGATTTTTTCTCAAATCTTACCATTTTTAGTTGGCAGTTTAAGGTTTTTGTTTAAACATTGCCATTTTTAGTTGGAACCCTATGTTTTCCTTTTTATTAACGATTTACACTAACGTCGTAAGATTTCATTCAAAAGTGTAAGGTTGTCATTTTTAGTTGGATATTTATGAATTTTTATTCAAATCTTCTTATTAAGATTTTATGCTTTCATTTCAAACATTAAAAAAATATATAATAAAATTTATGGCAAAAGTGGGTTTGGACGCAAGAGGACACTCAAGGCGTCACTACCAAACCACTCCAGCAAACACGTCTATTGAATACTATTTGCAGTAAGGCATTAATGTGCGCGTCCAAATATCGCGGGTCAAAATGAGCCGCGAGATTCTATAACCGGTTCCGGGGGGAGGGGGGTATAGGGGGAAGATCCGCGAGTTTTTTTTTTTTTTTCCTATTTTGCTGTTTTTTCTAAATTTTGATTCGTGAGACCGTCTCACTGGAGTTTTTGCCTTGTTTTGCGGGGTGCTTATGATTTTTCTGTGAGTCATATTCCTTCTAAAAGGCATTAACTTGAATAAGCTTTTTATTTTAGACAAGAGAGTTTTGGAGCATTGATGTAAGTAAAGCGCGAGCTATATTTTAACCTAACAGATGTAGCCTGTTGTTCAAACCTCCTGCATGGAACTTTTTTTCATTTTTTCTTTTTTCCGATTATGTAATTTGTAAGAGACTCATGTTATTGGTGAAACTATACGAAACATTTATTTATAATATAAAACTTATGAATTTCACATGAGGATTTATAATGTCGAGTTTTTAGTTTTTTTAACTTGTTTCTTTTATGATTTTCATTTTTGAAGGAGTGTTATGAAAATTTAATGTTATAACTTAAAAACATGATATTTAGTTCTTTCGTAAATATCATAATATTTAATGTAAAATGAGTGAATTTTTAACTTAAATATGTCCGTTTTCAATATAAATTTCCATAATCACATTTATAAAACAAAACTATTAAAAATAAAGCTTCCACATTATAATTTAAAAGTTTGATAAAATCTTGCGAAAACGCGTTTTACCAAGTTTTGGAAAAACGCCAGTTTATATGGAACTCGACCGGGCGTGCGGCTCATTCTCACGCCTCATCTGATTTTCTTAATTTATTTCATTTCTCCCTTTTGTCTAATTCACTAATCCCTTGAACTCTCTCCGTCGAAGTCATGTTTCTGTAATTGCGATTGAAATCGCCATGGGGATGCTTCTTGTTGATGCTGCTCTTCTTCACCAACTTCCGTTTCGACAAGCCACCGCTACTTCACCTCATATGAAGCACAATAGATCCGATACCGAAAGATTTGTCGAGCTGATGTTGATGCAAGGTCTTAAAATCGATAGGATCGAATGTGGCTGGATTCTCTCCTCGTTCATTGTACCTCCACAAATCCTGGCTTGAACTTTGATCATTTGAATTGTGTTCGCTATTCAATTTGATTTCAGATACGATGTTTTCTATGTGTATATAACTGTAGGAAATTGGAGACGAGCCATTCTCAGTTGGAGACTTTAGTTCTTTTAGTTTCTTTGGTCGATTTGGCAAGTATTTTTAATATATGTAGCTTACTGGTGTGTGTGTGTGTGTTTCTTAACATTTCAATTTTCAATCTCAATAAGGTTTCTAAAATATTAGGATCTTTCAATGTGGTTCTGCTGATAGGCAATTTAACACCCATGTTATTGTACAGCACGAACTTTGTTGTTGCGCTTGTTTTCTTTTACCTGTTGTCGTTGCCACTGCCTTGATGATATTGACAATGCGCCTTGATGATTTCTAACACTATTGAAATATTTTGGCACTACCAGACTTACTCTCGCAAGACCAAGTGTAGAACAAGGGCTCCATTTAGGAGAAAATAAATTAAAAACGCCGCCAACACCTGACCTATTACTCCTAGCCCAACTAACTTAAAACCTTTGTTTTCACGTCCAATTAGCACGGCATCCCATTTTGGTTCGAGAAAAAGCCCAAGAAATGTTATAATTAAAAATTTGTTACTAAGTTTTCATGTTAAATTCATAAGTTGGTAAATTTTAAAAACTACCCTTAAAAATTAACGTTATTACAAGTGCGTACAGATTTTCAAAACAATGACCTATGGGTCCAAAAGGCGTTTCAAAAGGTTATTTCGTGACACTTTTTTATTTGTTGCGACATTTTTTGAACCCAAATATAATTGTTTCAAAAAACTGAACTCATTTACAAGTTTGGTATATAAGAGGGGTGGTTTTATAATTATTCCTTCCTAAGTTTTCTTATTACAAAGTAAGGTTTCATAGAAAATTTACAATTATAATTAAAACGTATTTACAATTATGACATTTGTGGTCTTAGTTGAGAAAATAAACGTTTTAACTTAAAACCTTTCTATTTTAACATGAAACTTCTCTATAAAGAGTCAAATGACCCGCAAATATTTATGTCCGGACCATTTGACCCGCGAAAATAAGGGTCCACCTCATTTTGTGCGGCCGTCTAAAATTAGATTTATTTTAGCTAGTCTCACTAAGACTAGCCTAAGATAAAATGGCTCGCTTGAAAATAATAGCACACTCGATTTTCAAGCTTGTGAACGAGCTTGATATTTAGAAATTTGAGAAATTTCAAAACTCAAAGTAATGGAAAAAATAGTAAGAGCATGTCCCGATAAACACTTAGTATTTTGTTTCCCTAACCTTCACAAATCAAGAACATTTTGGGCTTTGAGCTTGTAAAAATTACAAGGGTATTCGGTCTCGGATGATTAAGACTCAAGACTAGAGGGTGTTTCTAGAAGTTGCAACTTATCTTTCTAAATGTTTCTAAAAATAAGTACCTAGAAGTCGTTATAAACGAGATTTCTAAAAGTTTCTAAACAAGTATCGTAATGAACACATATATAATATCCATTGTAATAGTTTGATAAGGTAGAGATGATATCGATTGGCTTGATTTGTGATCATGAGGTACTTGAGCATACCACTATAAAAACTGATATGTCTGGCTTGGATGTCCAAGAAATGTTTGTAAATGGGTACGACATTCAACTTAAGTATATTATGGCCTGGAGGGGGTTGGAAAAGGTGAGGAGTTTGTTATATGGGAAGTACGAAGATTTATTTCAGCAGCTCAGGTAATACGTGGAGGCTGTCTTAATCACCAATCCTGGTAGCTATGTTAGATTTGATGTTGAACCTGAGACTAAACGATTTAAGTGAATCTTCTTTGCTTTTTGCGCTTGCATTGATGGTTTAATCATTGTTGTCCTATGATTTTTGTGGATAGGGCATTCCTCACGGCTCGGTACAAGGGTAGTCTTATTGCAACCACTGGGAATGATATAAATGAAGGTACATTTTGTTCTTTAATACTCTGTTTTACAAGTGAATCCATGACTCTTTTATGCACATTTCTCTTGTTGAATCTTCTGTATTTTTTCATGTTTTAGTCTTTTGTTTTCAAGTATTACATGTGTGTAATAAATGAAAGTTATTTCAGGATTTCACAATTCTACCCACGTGAATCATAGTATTTAAAGGAGTGAATCCTTGACTTTTTTGGCATATTTATGTGCCTCAATCCCCTTTATTTTGCATGTTTTCAGACATATTCCCCTTATGCTTTGCTATTGTTGATTCGGAGACCCAAAAAAATTGGAATTGGTTTCTCTCCAACATCAAAGCAAGTATTGATCCTAATAGATGTATTGCGTTAAATTTTTATTGTGCCAATGGGTTGATAGAGGATGTAGATTAGGTATTTTCTGCAGAACAAGCTCATTATTTATATTTCCTAGAGCACTTGAAGCGTAACTTGAGGATGAAACTCACAAGTAGTGGGTTGACATCCGAGGTAAGGGATGGTTTTGTAAAGACTTTCCCCCGATGTGCCTATTCTCCTAGGCAACCTCTTTTCAACAACTTGATGGCTTCAATGAGCAGGGAGGGGAAGACTAACGATGTGAACTTTTGAATTGTCTCCCTTACGATTACTGGACCGATACTCATGCTCCTCGTCTTAGATATGGGGAGATGTTCTCCAATGTTGCCGAGTCGTTCAATTCATGGATCTTAAAAGCAAAGCTGGGGTGCTTCCGGTTATGAACCTGTTTGACTGTACTAGGATGAAGGTAATGTAGTTGATGAATGAAAGGAGTACAATTTCTTCCCATTGGAATGGAGGTTTATGTCCCAGGAAAGCAAAACTTTGGGCCTCTCACACATGGAAGGCTTCTATATGGATTGTTGATACATAAATCTATAACAATTACAACGTGCTTTCTCCCCCCTATACATCCACATTTAATTTGGACGTGCGGACTTGTACTTGCCAAACCTGGCAAGTACAAGGATTCCCTTGTGTGCATGTTGTTGCTAGTTTTAGGAGTTCTAATAAGCAGATTATGGATATCATTGAGGACTACTTTTTTGTTGAACAGTTTTGCTCTTATGCTGCTGCAATATATCCAGTTCCTATTATGATCAAGAATAATATCCTACTTCAGCTGAAAGAGGGGCCAGTACGGCCTCCTCTTAAAAGAAGGAACTATGGTCGGCCAGCAACGAAGAGGAATGATCAAATGGTGAAGACACTCGACATATGTGTTGCAGCCATTGTCATGTGCTTGGAGGCCACAACAGGGCTGGTTGCATAGAGCCTATTCTCGAGTGATTTTTTTTGATGTAATGTGTTGAAGACTTTCTATTGTTTACTCAATTTTTCATTTTTTTTTGTATTCTTTATAATGACTTCTGGCATCTGAGTTTACATTAGTTAATCTGGAGGTGAACCCCATGCTTTTGTGCAAGTGAATCTAATTTTTTTTATTGTTTTCATCATACTATGTAGGTTTTTGCAAGTAAATACATGCATGTGTTGGCATTGATTCAAGAAATGAATGCGACTATTGCCTCTCTACAGATGAATCCTATGTTTGCTCAGTGAAATGGATTCACCTGCAGAGAGCAAGTGAATCCATGTCATTTTCCCCTTGTTTTGGTCATGCCATTAACAATAACATTCTACCATTGTCATGGATTCTCGAGCAAACATTTTTCCATTGTCATACATTCAAAAGAAAACATTCTACGTTCATAAACAACCAGCCATTCTACAATTTGTAATAGATCTACAAATGCCAAAATAAAATCTCAACTGTCAACAGCAAAAATCAGGCATATTGCTCTTCTTCTGATCTTTTTGCTCCATGGCTAATTGCATAATCTTCGTTACCATTTTTACATGGTACTACCCGACCACATCTTGTTGCCATTCAAATATCTCATCTTGCTTATGCGGATGGTTGCATGACGTTTTGCAAAAGAGAATTTGGTCAAACTGTTCACTTTTTTGACTAACTATGAAAACACCACTGATCAGAAATTTAATCTGGGACAAAAGCTTGCCTGATACCTTAATCTAGAAATTCTCAATTAATGGCTTTTTTACAACTAAATTAGCCAGAGAGCTGATAAGAGCTAAGAAAAACAAGAGCCAGTTGTTAGCTAGCTTCTTGCACCCTTAGATTTCCCTTACCATCTCCACTTTTTTGTGGGAGCTACTTAATGGTTGGCTGCATGTTGATGTTGTCCTCAAGAAAAAGGCTTGGTTATGGTTTCAAATTGTCAACGTTGCTTTCAGCATGACACTATTGTGCATGCCATCTTTTTCAACTCTGAAGCTAATAAAGTTTGGACTTCCTTCTCAAACCTTCTTAATGTTCCTTGTCTGACTCATCAAAATCACATCACTAGGTACAAATCCTAGTGGAATTCCACTAATAAAGTTAAAAGAGGCCATATCAGATCTTTTCTGCCTCTTTTTATAGGGTGGTACAATTGGCTCGCTATAAATAACTCAAAATATAATGGTATCAAGATTGATTCCAGAACCATTATTATTTTGATTATTAAGCATTTCAAAGACCTTCACTTTGGAAATCCTATGAATTCTTCTATTTGGTAAGGAGACACTGGTCTGGCTCTACTTTGGGATATTCATCCCCACCACAAAAGTATAAAGCCTTGGTCCCTTGTTTATTGGGAAAAACCTCATCTAAACTGGGTGAAACTCAAAATTGATGCAGCAAAGAAACTGAAAGCAAGCTGCTAGTGGAGGAATCATAAGAACAGATGAGGGAAGAATGCTTCTTTGCTACCAGAAATTCTTAGGGAATAATGTTAATGTTTTTGAACCTGAACTGCTTGCCATTGTTACAGGTCTGCAACACTGCAGAGCCCAAGGACTTGATAGAGTATTGGTGGAAGCTGATTTTGAATCAGTAATCACTATGTTGAACTCCAATAAGAGAATAGCCAATTGGAAATGGATCCAACTTTTGAGAGAGATAGAAAGCATTAAAACAGGCATGCAGATTGAATTCAAACACATATTCAGAGAAGAAAATAAGATTGTTGATCTGTTGGCTGTGGAAGCCATGAAATGTTCCTACACCAGAACAACTCTCAATACAAATAAGGAGGACGACCTACTCAGATAATTCTAACTTTCCATATCTAAGATCTACCTTAAATACTCAAACTTTTCTTCCTTAATGGTTTTTCTAGCTTGCAATCTTGCTTTGGTAGTGGATTACTATATTTTGTTAGCTGCAGATTCAGGTTGTACTATTAAAGTGTGACATATCAACATATCTTTTGACTTTACTGGACTATGGGATAGACAACCATCTAAATGTCTTGCTCCTTTTAAAAATCAGATTACCTCTGTTTTGGAACCTCTTTGTGGTTTTTTCTCTTACAACTCCCACCCCCTTGCCTCCTTCACCTATGGCAGTCCTTGGGTAGTTCTAACCCTGCTTGCACAAAAGAAAATCTTTCAGTTTTCTCTACTCAAGGGCTACCAACCAGGCTACAGTCCCCACACTAATCTTAAAAGTAGTGATAGTAATGTTTCTTATAGGATTTGGTTGTGGTAGAGCAGATAAAAACCTTCCATGCCCCTTATTTCCTAAACATTTTTCACTACTAGGTAGCTTTTATGTGGAGGATGAGTTGGTATTGTAGCCTTCCTTTGCAGGTACAACTAACGACTAATATTTTTGGCATCAAACTTTTTTCACTTATGGTGGAACTTGGCTACTATCTTTGGGGATAATTCTTTTGACTTGGAGCCATGGTGGTACTACCAACCTGCTTCATTTGGCTCTATCAGATCACCACTCTCTTGGAAAATCTATATATGAAGAACCAACAATCCAAGCAGTCTTCTTTTACCGGCTATAGCTATGATAAGCTTGTTATCCCCCTGATCTTCAATTCCCATCTTGTGGATCCAAAGTATCATTCCAATAGTCGTTTTTTTGTATTTTGGTAGTACAGTGCATATCACCTTCATTTGGTCACTGTTGCTCAGCTCTCTAAAGTTGTTGTTGTACTGGGGATGTTTAAATTTGTAATGGGGATCTTTAAATCCCCCATTAAAGCTTGCTTTATATTTTGGATCATCATTCTAATAGAAGTTTTTTTTTTGTATTTTGGTCGTACAGTGCAAAGCACCTCTGTTTGGTCACTGTTGCTCAGCTCTCTAAAGTTGTTATTGTATTGGGGATCTTTAAATCTGTATTGGGGATCTCTAAAACCCCACCTGAAGGGTTTCTTTATATTATTAATAAAAGCCCAGGATTGACCTAGTTTATTAAATAAAAACAAAATCTTGTCGAAACACCTTCCAATATCATGCAATTTTTCGTAAATATCAGAATTATTCAATTTAGATGTGATTCAACTTAAATTTGTAATCTTTTAAGATATTCATTTCGAAAATAAAAATCATAAAAAATAAGTAAAAACACAAAAATTATATGTCATAAATTTAAAATAAAAAAATCGATATTGCATAATTCGATATTACAATATCAAGATCAATCACTAAACAAGGGTTCAATTAGGAGAAACTAAGCTAAATAACACCATAGAGCTCCATTAGGAGAAAAGAAACTAAAGATAGCCACCTGGGCTTCAACTCCTGACTTATTATTTACAACTCCCAGCCTTCTACAACTAACTTAAAACCTTTGTTTTCGCTTCCAATTAGCACGACATCCCATTTCGGTCCATAAAAAGCCTAATAACTATTAAAATTAAAAAAAAAATTAGACAATTTTCATATTAAATTTAAAAGTTTTCATAGTACAAATTAAGGTTTCATAGAAAGTTTACGGTTATATTTAAAAACGTATTTACAGTTAAGACATTTGTGGTTTTAATTGAAAACTAAATGTTTTAACTTGAAACCTTACTATTTTAACATGAAACATTATTATAACGGGTCAAATGACTTGTGAAAATTTCTGTCTGGGTCATGTGACCCGTGAAAATAGGGGTTCACCTCATTTCGTGCGTCCATCTAAACTAAGGCTTATTTTAGGTGGTCTCATCCAAGACTAGCCCATGATAAAATGACTCGCTTGAAAATAATAGCACAGTAAATTTTCAAGCTTGCAAGCGAGCTATATTTAGAAACTTGAGAGCTTTCAAAACTTGAAGTGATGGAACAAAAGATAAGTGTAAGTCCTGATAAACATATAGTATTTCGTATCCCTAACCTCCGAAAATTAAAAAGATTTGGGATTTGAGCCTCTAAAAATTACAAGGGTATCAGTCTAGGACGATTAAAACTCGACACTAGAGGAAGTTTCTAGGGTATTCAGTCCAGAATGACTAAATTCCAAGTAAATATGTATTAGTACACACATTGTGTGGAATTAAAGTGGAGCATTCCTTGATGATGAAGAGGTGAACGCCAATGAAATTTGGTTGTTGTCTCATGGGCGATTCTGTGTTGAACTGTATGAATTTGAATTAAACTCCATTTAATTAAGCTGAATTGAGTATTTTTTAAGTTGAAAAGAATAAGACACTTACTTCTTATATATGATAACCCGAAATGAAGAAAGTGATTATAAGAGAAATCTTAGCAGGATCCCTAAAAGAGATCTTATGCCTGTAAAAAAAAAAGCAAAAAAGAAAATGAAGAAAAATGTCAAAAATCATATTCCCCAAATTTACTATGGCACAAAAGAAGTCGGCTTGCATACACCCAGGTGAAATTCTTTTTGGCGGCATATTTTCCCTCTTTTTTCCTTTCCCACCAAAACACTTCATCTGTATTTCCCTGAAACGTTCCCCTCACTCTCAAAACAGATTCATTCCTCTTGCGACTATTTCTCAAAAGTTACTGAGGCTTCATCAAAATTAAATTTCTCCCATCAGATTAATTTTCTCCTTACTCGACCGCGTAAATTTTATTTTGGTTACTCGGTTGATCTGATTTTGATCGAGCAACAAATTTGATTTATAAGGTATGTAATTGATTTGTAAGGTTTGAAGCATTGCAGGAGCGAGAATCGGGATCACAAGTGGCGGCCTATATTGTGCCGAGAAAATAGAGAAACTGAAGATATGCAACAACAACAACAACGAACCCAAGTTCCCGCCCATGGGCAGGGTATGGGGAAGGTGAGATATATGCAGTCTTACGCTAGAGATAGGAGACTGTTTCCGAAAGAGACCCTCATCTCAAATTTTTTTTTTTAATTAGTATATTGATTAATAGAATTCTACTAGTAAAAGAAAACCAAATAAGAATCAAATTAGAATAGGAATCCTAAACTTGGAAGACAAATAAAAGATAAGATAAAATCTCCTCATTTGACTCCAACATGACCGGCCATACTCCCTATAAATGGGATTCAATGGCTTTGATTTTTATGTCTTGTTTTTCCATTTCTTTTTATGTCCTCAATTTTATTTTCTTGAGAGAAAAAGAAAAGAAAGTAAGAAAGAAAAATAAAAAACCATATCCTCATTACCGTGAGATTTCGGCCGCCCCCTTAGCACCATAGACTTAGTGATTTTTTCAGTTCGTGTTCTCAGTTCTAGAGTTAAACGTGTCCACACACATCTACTGTTTCGATAGGGTCAGTTAGATATAGACGAGTGTTGATCTTAAACAACCCCGCCGCCACAACCAACGATTTAACTCTTGGTTGGCTGCGCAAATCAAACCCACCCCCACCCCCACAACCAAAGTTGATACTTGGTAGGTGTGCCAGTTCCAGGAAGGAATAGATTAGCATGCTATTGGCCTTTTGATCAATGAAAGACGAGGCTAATAAAATCACAATACAACAAGTAGGTAATACTAATCTCTTAAAAATAACTAGGGTGTTCTTTTATTCCGCTGCATATTATTAGTATTGTTGTGACTAGATTTTTAAAGAGAATAAAAATCTGAAGGTTCTAAAGTAAATTTAGGGATTGATTAAAAGAGCAATAGTTGATGTGCATTGTAATCAATAATTTACTTGTTTTATAATATTTATTAGTAAATAGCAGTTCGAGAATCTAGTTGCATGGTCTTATCTTGATTCGGATTCAAACTATTAAAATAAATATAAACTGATTGAATCGTAATGCGTTGGGTGGATTCATTCATCAAATGTTCTAAGGGGATGAAGGAAACACCGGTTAATTGGTCTGTTTACATATCTAAGGTAATGAACTTAATTAACTGGTGGTAATTCCTTCAAAAAATTTAGAATATACCCGTCATGCATTGAACGGTAGGTACGAGGACCAACATCCACTACCCCCACTCACCTTCGACCGGCGTCCGATCAATAAGGATTTGAGGTTGTGACTATGGCGGTTGGGAATGGATCGATGGAGAAGTAAGGCGAGTAGGAGGACGGGCTGACAGATGACTGGTCGAACTGTGTGAAGAAGAAGAAGAAGAAGAAGAAGAAGAAGAAGAAGAAGAAGAAGAAGAAGAAGAAGAAGAAGAAGAAGAAGAAGAAGAAGAAG
>JAYMSH010000028.1:0-19775 GCA_036897905.1 Aragoa cleefii | reverse complement strand
ATGCAGATACGATGTATATACTCTCTGAATTTGGAGTTGTAAATGAGGCAAAAATTGTTTTTACTAAAACGGTGATTGGTGGGAAAGTGGGGTAGTGGGCCATTGAGCGTGAAAAAAGCGGAATAGTCACTTGCAACAGTGAAACTGTCATATCATTTTGAAGTCCATCTCAGCCGTTTAATTTAAAGATGCGCCATGATTTTAGCAGTTGAGATCGATCTGCACTTTCTCCCACAAAACTAGGTTAGATCACCGAGAAAGACACTCAAGAGTCTGAATATGAACATGTTTAATCCACATCATCAGAATGCAAAGTCCTTCTGAAATGGAACTTGTTTTGCTCTTGAATGCGACAAATTAACTAGATAAGCAACTAAAATCTTTAAAGTAATTCATGCTTATCTTGTTAGTACTTGCTGAAAGTACTAAACATCAATTATCAAACTGAGGGAGCTAGCCGATCTGAGGTTTGTCGATCTGAAAGAGATTTGTTGCACTGACACCACATGTTGAGCTGTAGTTAGCAACCGGCCGGGTACTGCAATGTCGTCTCTTGATCTGAACCTCTCGATCTGATGTCATTCCTCCTGAAACCTTTCTCGTTATGAGGTTTCTAGCAACTCTTCACTTGACCTGGATCCACTATTCAACTTTGAGCTTTGCTGGTCATGTGTCTAGAGCGGCCACCATTAGAATGATGCGTTGGTTGATCTATGGCCTGTTCCTGTTCCTGCACAATCAAGCGGTAACTTTTGGTACCCATTTGTAAGTGGGTCCTCTTTGATTAGTTAATTGAGCTTTGGGAACCCACTCTTGCCTGACACTCATTTACTGAGTGTTTTGCTTGTTAGGGTTTCTCCTATTATCAGTAGGAGGGTTTCTCTTTTGAAAATAATGCTCAGATTGTGATGATGCATGCTTTGGTCTGTACTCAGTCTTAAATTTTTGCTGGTACGACCTGGTGATGTTGCTTCTATAACAGGAGCACCAACACTTGGGTTTTGCATGATGCATTCTTGGTTGGAAAGTTTTGAGAGGTTCTTCATTAGGAGTATAAAGGTGTACTTGACTCATTTCTCCAGCTTTTCCTGTCTGCTGAACCAACCTTTATCAGAATGATCTCGTCAACCTTGAAAGTTTCTTTCTTGATGAAGGTATCTTTCTTTGGTCTGAGTCCTCAGCCTCTGATAGTATTTGTTCTGACGTTCAGATTGGGTGTTCCCCCTTTTGACCTGACATGACAGACCTTGAGAATGTCGTTCATTCTGAAAGTGTCTCTTGTCGGTCTAACTTTGTCTTTGGAAGTTCTTTCATTTTTACCGTTAGGTCTTGGGAAGTTTCATCTTTTGGTATGACCGTGATTTTGGGAGTTTCTCATATTCTGACCGTTTGGCCTGGGGAGTTTTCTCCACTCGGTCCGAACTCTAGGTTCTTGGGAATTTTTACCCTTGTGCGGGGAAGTAGAGGCATGGGCAGAATTTCTATTGATCTTAGGAGTAAGATTCTGCCTTTTTCTTTGAACCTCTATTTTCTCTCGCATAGGGGCTTTTCCATTGTCCTTTCTTTTCTGATTCACACTTGTGGATTTTTTACTCTGGTGAGTGATCATGATAGGTACTTGTTCCTTTCCTTAGCCAGCGATTTGAAGATCATTGCCTACTTTGCAATTACGCTCGCCTCCAGATTCTTCTGGTCTTACAAAGATTTTCTCGCCAGTTTGACCTGAAGAACTTGGTTTTTCCATATCATTCATTCCTATTCCAGACATGTCCCCTTCGTCTTTAAGAGAAGAATGGATTTCTCCCACGATTTTTGAGGACTCGGAATAGGATCTGAATGATATGTAAGCTTTGGAAATGAAATCTTCCTTTTCCTTGTTGACCTTTATCTCGCCTTCGCAATTCCTTTGAAAGATTTTCAATTCATTTTGCTTGCCGAGCTGAGATTTTGGTTATCAGGTTGAACTTATCAGTAAGCTTTTGAACTTCCACACAACATTTAAGAGTTGCCTCTTTTAGTTGTTTGGTATGTTTAGTGACAAGGCCCTTGTTGGACTTTTGGGAGTCGTCCAATTCCTTAGTCAGCTTATGAATTATTCTGGTGAGATTTTCATTCTCAAGCTTTTCTTTGTCAAGTTTATTTTCAAAATCAGTGAATACACTTTGGTGTTCGTTTAGATCGACAATACACTCAGTTGAGTTGTCTTCTTCAGAAGGAACTTCACTAGAAATGAAACTTGAAGCTTTATGGTTGGATGGTCTAATTACCAGGTTCACATTGTTTGCCGATGAGCACTGTTTATGTGCTTGATGGACGTTTTGAGGTCAAACGGATTATGTTCTGGTCTCGTGTTAGAGCGGTCTTCTGGTTTTGCTTGATCATCGTCGCTCTCGTCAGACAGAAGATCCAGTTCATCCAACCTTTTCTGGGCATGTGCTCTTCTTTCTATAAGTAAAGCCTTTTGTTGCCTTCCATGTTCTCTTTTGAATTTCCTTGGTGGGACTTGAAAAGAATTGTCGTGCTGAGGCACAAATTGGCTTGCAAAAGTTGAGCTCTGTCGTCCTGGAGGATTTCCTCGATGTCTGGAATCTCCTCCTGATCTGGAAGTTTCAGCTTCGCTTCCTCTATCTCTTTCTTGTGATAAGTAAGATTCTCTAAAGGATGTACTTTCTTTGAGGTCCATTGGATCATGCTCTATCACAGAGATTTTCTTGTTTAACATCATGCTGAAACACTTAACGAATAGATCAAAAACTTTCAAGTAAAAGATATACTAAACTGCTTTTTGCTCTTTGCACACTCTTGGATCTAAGGTTCAGTGCCTATGGTCTTAGTGAACCAGAGGCTCTGATACCACTTGTTGGTCCCATGGTGGGCAACAAGGTAAAAGTCTAGAGGGGAGGTGAATAGACTTTTAAAACTTTTGCCCTCTTTTCAAATTTCTGTCGATCTTATGGTCAGATCGATACTTGTTAGTCTGATGGATCAGAGTGACGCGTATCAGATTGACGAGTTAGTGGAGCGGAAATAATACTTTGTGTACAAAACCAGTTGAGTAAGGAATAGTAAGTACGACTTGAAAGTAAGCAGTAAGAACATAAGTGCAGGAAAGTAAGGTACGCAGACACAATTTATAGTGGTATCGGGAATGGCGTAATTTCTCCCTAATCCACTGCGCCCTAGCAAGGACTAGAATTCACTAATCTCAGAATGAGTTCCGTTACAAACTGACAATCAGTAATTCGTGTGTCGAGGCTCTTTCCTCATCGTAGCCACAACTGAGTACTCCACACCTCTACTTGGGAACCTTCAGTGAACGAGTCAACGAACAACTTCTTCACTTCTAATAGCAACTCAGAACAAGGTCTGCCTCTGAACTTCTAAACTTGCTACCCCTGGTAACCTTTGGTGTATGCGTACTTGAACTTTTGGTCAAATGACCCCTGGTAACCTTTGGTGTATGCGTACTTGAACTTTTGGCGAGAAAAACAGATCTTAGGATATGATCTTGGTTTCTGTTTTTATTTATCTTTTAGCGCTTGCTTTCTTGGACACTCTTTATATATGTGAGTTGATAAGCTTGTGAGTTCTGCAACAAGATGTTCCAGTTACCTTCAAATGAGAACATGTTCTCTTTTTATAGTGCAAGAAGTATCCATTTGAATACTAGCCATTGCACAGTGAAAGGAACTGCTTTGGACAAGTCTAAGGTCGACTTGATAGTTTCAACTGCCATGACAGTTAAGTTTTTTCAGGATTTTTAAACTAACAGAGGTGAGCACCATCCAACCACTTGACATTATTTTAATGGATGTGGTTTTATTCATTTGGAACCGTTGCTCAATGGATATAATCAATAGCTCGGCCCAAACTGATGAAGTGTTCCGTTTTATGATCTTTTCGATCAATCACAATAGATGAGTCTTTTATGTAGACTAAGTGAGATCAGATCGAGAAAGGTCTTGTATCGATCTGACGCCTTCAGGATGTTGACTTCGATCTTCAATCTTCTTCTCTTGTTCTGATCTTCACATTGGTTCTTCTTCATTTCAGCTCTTCAGAACAAGACTATCTTAGCATACTAGCTTGTCAATCTGATACATCTTCTGAATGTTGTCTTCAAATCTTCAATCTTCTTCTCTTGTTCTGATCTTCTGATGTACTCTTCTTCTCTTTAGCTCTTTCAAACAAGACTTAGCTTAGCATTCTATTTTGGAGATCTGATACATGTTCAGAATGCCAGTCCTAACCCTTTTCTAGAAATACAGCATCAAGAGGGTTAGGGGTCTACCTATAAGATTGACTTAGTGCTCTCATCAAGTTCTCTTATCTAAACCAGTGTTCTTATCAAAACCTTTTTAAGCACGAGGGGTTTCTCTACTAGGTACCCTTAAAACAATTCCCCCTATTCCCATCAAAAGGGTAATGGAATTGTAGGGTTTCTTTACAGCTTTTCCCTTTAACTAAATGGTCCCTAACAGTAGCCAAAGAGGGAAGAACGAACAATCAAATATCCTCGTGCAAAACTCTTATGCTTCTCTATCCTTATTCTTTCTTTTTCTCCCTTTTCTTTCTCCTTTCCTTCCCTGGTTTCTATCTTCTATTTTTTCTCTTTGTTGCTGGTTCAAGATGGGAAAGAACTGATCCTCCAATTCCCCCTTTTTCTCCCCCTTTTTCCTCTTTTAATTTACTCCCCAATTAATTGCAATTAAAAGAGAGTTTGACTAAACTTGAAACTTCTAAAATAAGACTTAGTAAACTCCTAATTCTCTAATTTTCCTTAACTCGAGGTACAAATTTCTGGATCATTACACCCTCCCTATCTTCTAAAAATTTTCATCCCCGAAACTTGATCAAACTCTGACTATCCTTCCTTAAGGGACAACCACTTACCCTAGACATTAAAACAAAGTCCACAAACCGAAATCATAAAGTATAGAACATCTAGAGCAAAGAACAAGAAGACATAACTTAAACATAACAAAAGATCGAAAAGAAAGTTCACAACAACGACGCGATAAAGAAACTGCACTTTCATAAGTCACTCTCACATAGCCTCTGCTTCTCAATGGTTCTTCCACCATACCTTGAGGAACACTACAAAGTCCTCTCTCTTAACTTCTATTGCCTTCTGTTCTAGGACGGCTAAGGGTTCTTCCACACAAGTCAAAACTTTACGAGATCCAGCCCTTCATAGCTCAGGATATGCTGAACATCTGACATGAATTTCTGGAGTACGAATACAATGAAGACCTTATGCTATGATGATAACGTTGGATGATAAAACTCCAACTTTCTCCAGAACCTCAAACAATCTTCAAAATCTTGGACTCTACTTTTCCTTTTTTTGTTCCTTTCCAAAATGCAAGACTCAAATTCATATGAGCTCTCTTTACAACCACCTTGTCTTTGACGAGAACTTCTAGTGGTCTTTTCCCCTTACCCCCATAACTCTCTTGATGACTTTGCGTTAAGAATCAATCTTTCTCAGGCGAAACATAAAGATGTTGTACCCGAACTCTACTATCGGCAGATGCTCATGCCCATGCTTTGAGAATCCAATGTACAAGCTCATCACATATCATCCAAAGTCAGAAAAGTCCTTTTAGATTTACAATTTGACTGAGGATGTACGTCGGTACTGAGATCCAACCGAGTTCCCATAGCCTATTGAAATTTTTCCCAAAAGCTCTTTTAACATGTATCCCTATGTAACACAAATGATAAGGGACCTCACGAAACCGAACACACTTAGAGATAATCAACTCTGCCCACTTGTTCATTCTACGAGTGTTCTTTACCGGTAGGAAGTGTGAAGACTTCGAAGAAAGAAATTATGCTCCCCCAACCAAACAAGACCCTTTCTCGAGTCTTTAGTAAACTTAATACCACTTCTACCTTAACACCATTAACGACTGAAGTAACCTATAAGGCATTTGATATTTTGCATTAACTACTGTAGACTTTTTGCACGAAATGTGCTAAGTCATTCTCCACTTCTACCAAGAGTAACAAGGACGAATACCTCGTGGTGAAACTTCAGGCTCCCGCCATTTAGGACAACAAGGTTTGCTCGTACGAAAACTCACACATTGAAAAAGTGATAATCATTACGCCTCTATTGCACCCCTTCAGAATGGACTGTCAACAACCTTCACTAAGTTCTTAATTAGGTCTAAGATCGAAGGCCGAACTGAAGTAGTTGTTGGATAAACGACGTTTCCTGTTCCTCCAACATGGTGGTGGGAGACTCTGAATCAAGATTTACCGCTAAGGAAGTACTAGCACTAGTGATCAATACAACCTCTATTTTCATCAAGTAAAAAGTATTTTCACACTAAGTTGTCCAACAAACTTCACCCTTTCTGTCCGGTCAATCGAGTAACTGCTAGACTGATCTTTGATTGCCTATCTACAAGCCTACAATACTAACCTACAACTCGACAAAGCTGCGAGCTTCGCTTGAGCTGGTTAATCTTGATCAAATACTGGTTGCCTCAATCTTGTTGTGATCTGCTTCCAGTCCTCCTCCGATACTATGCGCCCTAAGAATGGAACTTTAATAAGACAAAACTCGCACTTGCTAAAATTGATGAATAGTGCATTTTATGAAGTCTTGCAACACCAATCTCAAGCCAATCTTTGGGAAGTAAGCTGCCAACTACAATTGGTCAAGCATATTGTCGATCCTGGAAAGATGAGACGGTCACCTTATCCAATTTTTGAAAAATTGATGCGCATCTCAATGTGCCATCTTTCTTATTCGTAAAGTGTATTGGAACTCTGCGGGGAGAGAAACTTGGTCTTAAGAACCCCGTGTCTTGAATATCAAGAATACGCTCCTTCAACTCAGCTGGAGCCGAACGATACAGTGTCTTGGACATAGTAGCGATCTCTGGTGTTAAGTTAATTTTAAACTCTAGTCCCCATTCGAGAAGAACTCCTTCAAATACCATAAGGGAAAGACATCCGGAAAATCTTGTACTACCAGAATGGGTCTATGTGTTGGTCGCTCTCCATCCACCTTATTAATGAAAATGAGAAACGCTTCACCAACTCTTCTGATAGATTTTTTCGGCTATACCATTTTTACAACTGAAATTCTTTGAGGAACTCCCCTGGGAACTAAAGGGTTGCGCTGTATCCGGAAAGAACACAATCGTTTACCTCTAGCCTATGTAAAACTTGTATGAAGAACTTTACCACTGCTACAACTGAGCCATCAACCAAACTTCTGCTGAGCTCAAACCTTCTCAAACTAAGAAAACTCAATAATTTTTATCCTTTCAAAATGGTTAGTTACCGATATACTTGATGAATGAAGAGTTCACGAAAGAATGCGATACTCTAGGACAAAGAAAAAGGTGGCGTAAATTCGCAAATACTTAAAGGTTCTAATGTCTAATCTTCCACAAACTTAAAAGGTAACTAAATTTGGAACTACAACAATTAAGTACATAAATAATGTAGTTTAAAGCATATGATCAGAACAAGAAACCAACTAAACAATTATATATACTTTTCACCAAGTAGCTACGAGCTAAAACAACTATACAAGGTACCTCAGAATTCTGAACAAGCACATAACATTAACAATGTAAAGTAAAACTTACCGGAGTAATGAGGATGTCTGGAATGATTCATACTTAGAACTTAGTATCGTACTTCATTTTAACATGATAATATTTTGAAGGGAGTCTACAGAACCGGTTTTAAAACCTTGGAGCTCTGATACCACTAGATGTAGCGCCCATTTTAAGATAGAAGAATTATAGAAACTTTAAACGTGCTAAAGCGTACTAAAGCTTGGAAAAATTTAACTTTGAAAGTATAATTTGTAATGGATGACTAGAGAGTCAAATCGTTTATTTGAAGGTAAGTGCAGTAGAAAATAATTCATTAGCATCTAACTCGTGCTAAAACGTGAAAGTCTTCAAATGTGAGATTTTTATAACTGTGAATGAAAATTCATCTGAATGAATGGACACGTGAAGTGTTTACTAAGAAAAGAGTGCAGCGGAATATGAAACTAAGGATTTAAAGTTCAATATGCACGCACCAAACATTAACTTAAGGAAAACGTAAGAACATAATAAAACGTTTACACATGACATTGGAAAGGCATTGAAGCCGGTATGAATCACGGCACAAAACATCTCTCGCCACTCTGGTTTAAACATAAGCATCACCTAAAATCTTTTAAATAATGTGGGTCAGTCATGACTGACTTGCAAACAGGTATGCATGCTATGCCTTAAACTTTTCACTTGAATCATTTAACATTATGTTAGGAACCCTTTAGTTTAAGGTAAAATATGTAAAAGATCCCTGCAATTCTATTACCCTTCTGATAAGAATATGGGGAATTGTTTTAAGGGAAACTTATTAGAAAAACCCCTCGTGCTTAAAGAGCACTTGATGAGAGCACTAGGTCAATCTTATAGGTAGAATTGCAGGGATAAAAGAGCACTTGATGAGAAGGGTAATAGAATTGCAGGGATCTTTTACATATTGATGACAACATCAATCTAAGATAAAAGAGCACCAACAACAGCTGATGACAACATCAATCTTAAAGAGCACTTGATGCAGGGATCTTTTCTGAGAACTTTGAACCCTTCTGATACAACATCAATCTTAGATAAAAGAGCACTTGATGAGAGCACTAGGTCAATCTTACAGGTAGACCCCTAACCCTCTTGATGTTGTATTTCTTAAAGGGTTAGGACTGGCATTCTGAAAGTATATCAGTTCGCCAAAATAGAATGCTAAGCTAGTCTTGTTCTGAAGAGCTAAAGAGAAGAAGAAATGATCAAAACAAGTTAGAGAAATTTAAGATTGAAGATAACATTCTGAAACCGGCACTCTAAAAGCATATCAGATCGACAAACTAGACTGCAAAGCTAATCTTGTTCTGAAGAGCTAAAGAGAAGAAGAAGCCGATGAATAGATCAGAATAAGTGAAAAAGATTGAAGATTGAAGATTGAAGACAACATTCTGAAGGCGTCAGATCGATACAAGACCTTGCTCGATCTGATCTCACTTAGTCAGTCTAAAAAGACTTATCTATTGTGATTGATCAAAAGATCACAAAAAAAGAACACTTCACCAGTTTGGACCGAGCTGGTTGATTATGTCCATTGAGAAACGGTACCAAATGAGTAGGACCCACATGTTTTAAAACACTGTCAAGTGGATGGATGGTGGCCTGCCTCTGTTAGTTTAAAACCTAGACGAAACGTCACTGTCACAGTGGTTGAAACTATCAAGTGGTCCACAGGCTAGTCCAAAGCTGTCACTTTCACTGTGCAATGACTAGTATTCAAACGTATACTTCTTGCACTATAAAAGGAGAAGATGCTTCTCATTTGAAGGTACTGGGCTTCAACAATGTGGAAGAAATAAAGAAGGTGTTCGAGCTGATGGAGAATGCCGGAATCAGAAACTTTAACTGCCTGAATGGCGATGGGGAGTTTTCCATCCGTGACATAGTGGAACTTTTCAACTATGGCTCTGTTAGAAGAGAAGTTAACAGTGATGGAACTACCAAGATGTCCATTAGATCAAACGTGGGAAGAAAGAACTTTGTTCTGTCCTTCGAAGAGTTCGTCAATCTGACGGGCCTTCCAGCTGAAGGAACAGAAGTCATGACGGCAAGCCAAAAGGAGCTAAGAAAACTGCATGAGACGGTGCTTCAGAACTAGGAGTAGCAGAAGTTCAAGACGAGCATGAAGCAGACGTTCTTCAAAGAGGAATTCAGTTTCCTGGCCAATGCTTTGCAAAGAAGTGTGGACGGTCTAGCAGGAGGCTTTGACACCATGTCTTCTGAGAGGTTCACTTTGATGAAGTACATTATAGACGGCACGAAGTACAACTTCGCCAAGCATGTCTTCGATCAGATGTGTCGCCAAATTGACAACTTCAAAGTTCTCAGAAAAGATGATGGCAAGCTGATGACCAAGGACGGGGTGAAGATGTCCTATGGACTAAAGTGGATCAGCTTGATCAAGAAGAAAGGGTTCAAGCTGTCTGAGAGCTTCCAACTGGCTTAGAAGATGACATTCAGATTGAGCGAGAAGACCAAGTCTGAAAGTGTCCGAAAAAGGAAGGGACAAGCTTCTCAATCTGATGTTCCTTCACCAAAGAGGTCCAAGTCTACCAAGAAGAGGAATGCCTCAAGCTCACAGATTGTGAAGGGGTCCCAATCTGGCTCTTAGACTGCCCTAGCAGTTCAACCGGTTCAGACTGAGGTTGAAAAAGAAATCATTCCAGATGAAGAGTTCGATGTTGACATGAATTCCATCTCAAAGATTCTGTCACAGGACAACGATCCTTTGGTTTCGGACCATGAAATCGATTAGGCTGAGGGCCAAGAAGAAGTTGAGGTTGAAATTCCTCAGGCTGACAACCTGGAAATAGATCAGGCTGTGAAACCTTTGGATTCAGTCCATAAAGAACTTGTACAGGCTGGAATGTCTCAGGCCAAGGTCATGAAAGAAACACAGGCTGGAACGCCTCAGGGTCAAGCCCTGGAAGAATCACGGGTTGAGATGCCAGATCTAGAGAACACCCCCTCGATCGAAGAAAACCATTCCCAGGCTGAGACGTCTCAAAACAACAAGGTTGTTCTGGAAGAAATAATTAAGGAGAACCCCACTGGTTCTCAGATTAGTCTTAAGCCTACCCCTAAGCCAGAAGGAAGTTATAAATGACTCTCCCAGTTCGAGCCAAGATCTCACCATGACAAGTTGTCCCATCAACTTTCTAGTTCCCAACCTGGAGAGTTGTACCGCTTTTTGGGCCAAGTTCAAAAAAGAGCTCAAAGAGAAACTCTCAGGCCAACCTGAAGAGCACTTGGTCACTACACTATACATGTAAAAAATCCGTAGAATGCTGGTAGACGTGTATAAGTTCTGGCAAGCCATCAGAACACAGGCATTATCAAACCTCCTCCTCAAGCTAAATCACCTACCCCGTTTGAAAGCCGTCGCACTGAACATCGAAGAATGGGTGATGACAAATGAAGATAACAGGGAGCTGATGTTGAAGACGAACCTCTCTGTTGCTGCTCTCAGAGAGATATTTACAAGGCACATAGCTACTTTCAACGAGCTAAGTGTTGAAGAGTAGAAAGCCTTCATCTTGTCAATCCTTGTACCTCTCTATGCTCATATCATAAAGAAGATCAACTTGAGGGACTTAGATACTTTTGAAGTGCCAACAACGGCTCGTCCTTCAGAGCCTCAGAATGATGGAGACCGATCTGATGATGATGATGATGAAGACGGTCTTGAATCCGAACCCAGAAGAGCAGACAAAGGAAAAGAGGTGGATCGCCATTTTGGCCCTCCAAGGCAGCCTCCAAATCCGCCTCCAGGTCAGAAAGGAGTAGACGATTTGGCGGATCAGGTCAAGGATGAAGACAACAACAACAGGGGGAAGTTTCTTCAAAGTCCCCAGTTCCAGATGAAGAGCACGACAACACTCATTCTGAAGGCGCTGTGTCCGCAGAAGGAAAATGCTCAATAGATAAGAAATCCTCATCTTCTTCGTCTAATGGAAATGCAAATGCTCAGACCGAGACGGCCCAAGTTGATGAAGAAAATTAGGATGACAGCGGACGAGCAGAAGCTCAGGATGAGGAACCAGAACGAGAAGAGGTTCCATTACAGTCCGCTCAGCCTGAAGCGAAAAGCAGATGGTGCTCACATATCCAACTAAGGCACCATCACCAGCACAGTCTGGTACACTGAATGTACCATGGCGCTCTGACGACGAAGAAGCTGCTGACACTACACAACTATGAAAGACAGCAAAGCACAACTCTTCACTCTACTGGATGAATTCAAGCAGACCATCCTATAGACATCTCCTCATAAAAGAGCTTTCAACAGCAAGGTAATGACCATTTTGACATTACTTTCTAAAGATCTGATGGATGTTAAGAAGATGTGTCTGTCAACTCACAATGCCTGTATCACAACTTACAACTACTGCAAAGAGCTTCATGATGACATGAAAGCTAGACAAACTGTAGAAGAAATCGATGCTCCCATTACTTCAAAAGCCAAGATCACTGAAGAGCATAAAAGTGAGATGTGTGTTATGAACATGAAGATCGATCAGCTTACAGAAGCCTTCAATGAATTTGTTCAGAACAAGAAAGATAGTGCAATGGCCAAATTTCTAGCAGCAGAAGAAGAAAACACTGCTAAGCGGGAAGATAGGGCCAAGAAAAGAAAAAGGGCACCAGAGCCCCAGAAGAAAGCACATGTGGTGGAAGATCAAGTAGTAGAGGTCGAGGAGGAAGAAGAAGAAGATCCCAATCCACATCAGAGAAGAAGACGTGTTTTGCTAACTACAGATCAACCTGGTGGAAGCGCTCAGAAAGATCAACCTAGTTGCTTAGCACAACCTAAGCCTCTGCTGACAACTACAAACAGACTATTGCAAATTGACTACCAGAGTCCATCACCCACCAGGACAGAGCTAACCTCCATATCAACCTCAGGAAGGGTTCTATCTGTAGAAGAGTTTTGCCAATCTGAAAGGCAACTCAAACCATACACTCTGGTTGGAATAAAGCAGGAAGGAGTCGAGTTCATCAATTAAATCTATGTGCTAAGAGTGGCTAATCTCCTTGTAAACGAGAGATTTCCAGCCCAAGTAGCGAATCAAATCCACGTCCTGACACTAAGAGAAAAACATTCTCCTGCTATCTACCAAAAATGGATCAACCTTGAGGTAGCCATCAAAAGGACAACTTTCATCCAAAAGAGATCCCCAGTGAAGATATTCTCGCACCGAGAATGCTGTTATCTAAGTGAAAAGCAAGAGGAGAATGACCTGGAATGGCTAAGGATCATTTACCTGCCAAATACTCCTGAGTGTAAGTTGTCAAGTGCATGTTGGGGTAGAGTGCTCTGGACAAGAGCTTGCTAGGAAGAATGGAAGTCTTTCAAGGAGAATGTCAAACGAGGAAGGTGAGAGGAGATAAGAGTACGAGATTGGCTCTGCACTTACAAAGAATAATTGCATAAACTCGGATTTAAGGTTTAAACTCCTCATTCTGATTTTCCTTCCCACACTGATATGTTCTTGTTTTCCTTGTATGATTATTCTGTTCTTAAACTGTTATTCCTTTTGAATGTTGTCAATCTGTAATAGCTTAGAAATGCTTATCAATGAAAGTATCAGATTGTTAACAAAGATCACTCGTAGTGATCCGGTTTTACTTTACGCCCTTTATTCTCCGTTGAAGATGAAAAGAAGATAAGTATTGTAATAGTATAGAACTCAACATGAAGAGGAGACTAAGACCCTCAATTTTCCAAATTGCTATAATACCGATTTCTCCTAGTTCAGACTGAGATCATTCCCAAGGGGAAGAAAAGTCTCAGGGGGGAGAAAGGTAACCTGGTGCACCTTTTCTTTTCAGATAGGTAGCATAACAGGTAGTAGTGTGTTCTTTATCAAAGTGTTTATCAAAAAGTGGGGAATTGTTAAGATCTAAGAAGAAGTTGAGATCTTTCCCCTCGTGCTGAAGATTTTGATTAAAACACTTGATGGTGAAACAGGGTCAATCTTGTTGTAAAACCATTAACCCTTTTGATGTTGTATTTTTATAATAGGGTTAAGACTGGCATCCTAAAGGTGCTTCAGATCGCCAAATTAGAATGCTAAGCTAGTCTTAATCTAAATAGCTAAAAAGAAGAAGAGCCGCTCAGAAGACCATAACAAGTAAAGAAAATTGAAGATTGAAGACAACATTCTGAAGGCGTATTCTAAAAGCATATAAGATCAAAAAACTAGAATGCTAAGCTAGTCTTATTCCGAAGAGCCAAAAGAGAAGAAGAAGCCAATGAGAAGATCAGTACAAGTGAAGAAGATTGAGGATGGAAGACAACATTCTGAAGAAGTTAGATCGATACAAGGAGTTGCGCGACGTGATCTGATCTCACTTAGTCAGTCTGGATAGGCTTGTCTATTGTGTTGATCAAAAGATCCCAGTACGGAACACATCACCAGTTTAGGCCGAGCAGTTGATTATATCCGTTGAGCAACGGTACGTACGAAATGAGATGGACAAACATTCAAAAATATCACTGACAAAGTGTTTGAATGGTAGCGTACCTTTGTTAGTAAAACTCCTGACAGTGACAAGACGTCTATGTCATGGTGGTTGAAACTATCACGTGGTCCACTTGCTTTAGTCCACAACTATCATTTTTCACCGTGCAACGACTAGTATTCAAATGGATATATTTCAAACGTTTGTATCTAGCTCTATAAAAGGAGGACACGTTTCTCATGTTAAGGTATGAGAGTTGAATGGAAAAACCCCATCAAAAGAGAACATCCATTGGAACTTACAATCAAGTAAGAATGCACTCACAAATGGAGAAAACAGAAACTCAATGTTCCAGTACGCAATCGGCTTATCATGGGTCGTTGACCAACACCATTTGCGTGAGCAGGCACCACTGTTACGATGGCGTGCAAGTTCAGAGGCGGACCTTGATCTGATTTGCATTGAAAGGAAAGAAGCTGTTCGTGGACTCGTTCAGTAAAGGTTCCCAGGTAGAGGTACGGAGTACTCGGTCGTTGTCTCGATGAGGAAATAGCCTCAACATAGGAATTGCTAGTTGTCAGTTTGTAACGGAACTCATTATGAGATTAGTGAATTCTAGTCCTTGCGACGACGAAGTGGATTAGTGGGAAATTACGCCATTTCCGATACCACTATAAATTGTGTCTGCGTACTTTACTTTCTAGCATTTTATTCTACTGCTTACTTTCAAGTCATACTTACATTGCTTACTTAACTGCTTAGTGAACAAAGTTTTATTTTCCTCTGCATAACTCGTCAATCTGATCCATTAGACTGACAAGTATCGATCTGACCATAAAATCGAAAGAAATTCAAAAAGAGGGCAAAAGTTTTAAAAGTCTATTCAACCCCCCCAGACTTTTACCTTGTTGCCTTCATGGGACCAACAAAGAAGTAGGCAATACATCCCTTTTATTTACAGTCATTTAAATATAAATTCCATTGCATTATTATATTATCACGAATCTTTAAACAGAACAAAGATTTAAAGGTTCTAAAGTAAGATTTAGGTTTTGATTACAAGGGCACAAGTAGATGTGCAAAGGTAATCAAAGTTCACTTACATTATTTAATTACTTGCTTGTAAACGGTGTTCGCAAATAAGGTGGCATGGTGTTGCCTTAATTCGGATTCGAACTGTTTAAAAACTAATCATAAACTAATTTAATTGTAATGCGTAGTGGCTGATTCGTTCATCAAATGTTATAAAGGGATGAACGAAACACCGGTCAATTCGTTCGTTTAAGAATTTAAAGTAACGAACTAATTAACCGGTGGTAATCAGTGCTATAAAATTTAAAATATGTCCGCCCTGCACTGAACGGTGGGTACGAGGACAAGCAGCTTATGTATTTTTGTTCAAACCTTGTAATTTTTAGTTAAAAGCTTATGGGTTTGTGTTCAAAGCTTTCCATTTTTTGTTTGAACCTTATGAGTTTTTGTTCAAATCCTTTTCGGTAGAGGTACTATTCTGGAAGCTAAGTTGAGAGGGATAGAATTCGGTCTGAGTCTCTGAAAAGAGAATGACTATCATCATATTATTCTGGAGTCAGATACTGAAGTTTCTTTAAATCTGATTCAAAATATCAAAAAGAATCAAAGGGCAAAGTGGGAGCTCTTCCCTATCCTATTTAGAATAGCCTATGTTTCTTTTGATCTACGTGTTAAGTTTGGTCACATCTACAAAGAAGGAATGATGCTGCTGACTGGCTAGCTAACCAAGCTCTTAGATTGAGAATTAATAGGACCCTTGATCCTTTAGATATAGAAAACATGAACCAACTGAAGAAAATCTTAATACAAGATAAACAGAAGATTCCTTAACTAAGGAAATCTAAAAACCAAAGAGGGCATTTACTATCTTTATGGTGTTTTTGTTGTGCTTTTTCCTAGCTATCTGATGTGTTTCTTGTCTGTACATTTTTCTATATCCTTGTAAAGGTTGACAACTTTACGAAAATGCAGGAACCGTGTCTCTCGTAAAAGTGGCCTTTTGTTTTCAATGTTTTATGTCTGCCAAGTTTTTTCAACTCTGTTGATGTCTATTATGATTATTACATCTGCTCAAGGTACTTGCATCAGAGCAACTCTTTTGTGTAGTGGTCTTACCAGGAGGAATCAGGAAAGATATTGGCGGATTTATGTCTGTGGCTGGGATTCATTTTCTTGTTTTGAGTTTTTCAGTTCTCATGTGATGAAGAACTACCTGGCGTCAATGGTCATTTGCACTACATAACATTAGATTTACAGTTCGGTTTCATGCTTCATTGGAGTTACTCTACTTTTTGGATGGTTGAAATTGGATTGGCCATCTCTCAGAGGCGTGGACACAGAAGAAAGAAACAGCATCGTTATTTTGCAGGCCAGTCAAAGATGGTCATCCAACTTCTTTTGTTTGTAGTGGCAGTGATAACCTTCTTAGAGTGATAATCTTCAGTTGCCAACCTGTGGCTCCAAAGATTCAGCTGAGTTCTATTCTAGTTCTTAAGAGAAACTACTCTCTAATTTCTTCTCTTTGCACATCTCTGTGCTTCAGCATCTGTAACAGCTTAGCTGATTTTTATTGGAGTCTAATAAACCCCACTGAACTCCGTTTTGTTTATATATATATATATATCTATTCGTTGTGGTATCTTGTGTTCTCTCTAGTAATGTCAATCAAATAATGTTAGTAACTTTATTGGTTATTCGTATTAGGGAGGCTAGATTGCAACATCTCCCTCTTGGCTAGGAAAATGCCTAAACATACTAGACTATGGGGTGGCCTAGATTATACGCAACGAAAAAACCCGAGGACAATAAGCTACTTTTATTTAAGGAAAAAAAAGTTTACACTAACATCATAAGATTTCATTTAAAAAGTTGAAAATAGCAATTTTTAGTTGGACGCTTACAGATTTTTATTCAAGCTTTGCCATTTTTAGTTAAAAGCTTATATGATTTTGTTCAAATCTCGTCATTTTTTGTTTGAAGTTTATGGGTTTTTGTTCAAACCTTCTTATTAAGGTTTTACGCTAACGTCGTAAGGTTTCTTTTGAAAAGTCTAAGGTTGCTATTTTTAATTCAAAGCTCATGGCTTTTTTATTCAAACCTTGTTATCAAGATTTTACATTAACGTCGTTAGGTTTCACGTAAATAATGCAATGTTTCATTTTAAGTGCGTAAGGTTTCACCACCGATAAAAGACAACGGAAAAAAATGAAGAAAAGAGAAAAAGGAAACTATATGTAAAATAAATGTACCCACGCCAACTACCATGCTACCTTCCACTGCACTACTGTACTCTATTTGTCATATCATGTGCAAAAAATGATATTTTAACGTAGCTAGAGCATTACATGGTATGCAATCCGTTTTCAGAACTCACAGGGCGTTTGACCCGCGAGATTTGGAAACGGGTCAGGCGGGTCATACGTCTGGATCAGTGAGTTTTTGTCCCTTTTAGCTCCTATTTCCTATTTTAACTCCGCGAGATGGTCTCACCGTCTCCCGGGAGTTTGTGTCCGAATATTACCAAATAATTGTCGTTGATTCATATAGTAAATCGAATAACTACCGTCATAAAATAAAGGCAAAAACTCACGAGAGACGGTCAGGAGATACCCCTTCACAACTCGCGGATCCACGTCAGATTTAAAAAAATTCATGGATCCATACCTGACTCGGTTGGAATCTCGCGGTTGCGATTTTCGAGTATCTAATGTGTTATATACCATATGTTGCATGACAAATCATGATTGATGTTGGTATCCTATTGGATTATTGCAATGCTTTCTGGGCGTGCAGGGATCAAACCCCATTGGCTAAAATTATTTTTTTAGTGAATTGCTCCTAGATTGACTCGCAACTAATTTATTGCTTCTAAACCCAAGCAACAAAAGTTAATTTTGTAAGAGCCAAAGAATTCCTCTAAGATCCAAATAGAGATAACGTATTGAAGCCGGTATGAATCATGGCTTAGAAGCACGTCTCGCCACTCTGGTTGAAACATAATCATCACCTGAAATCATTTAAATAACGTGGGTCAGTTACGACTGACTGACAAGCTATGCATGCTATGCTTTAAACTTTTCGCTTGAATCTTTTAACATTCACTTTGTCATTTAAACTTTCATGCAATGCAATAACTTGAACTTAATCTTACACTTTAACTTCGCTTCTTCATTTTCTTTGGGATTTCCACGTTAACCTTCTAACCGCTTCCACCCCGTTAAACTTTCTTTGACTCCTACGTTAGCCTTTGAAATGTGGTAGCCACCTTTAACTTTACGTTCACACGTTAACCTTCGAAACGTGCCACACATCAACCTTCGAGACATGTGTTGAACTTTAACTTTACTTTTGCACGTTAACCTTCGAAACGTACCACATGTCAACCTTCAAGACATGTGTTAAACCTTAACTTTACTTTTTGCACGTTAACCTTCGAAACGTGCCACATGTTAAACTTCGAAACGTGTGTAATCTTTAACTTTTCTTTGTCTTCAGGTTAGCCTTCGAAACTTGGTCATCACCTTAAACTTTACTTTGGTTTCTTAACATCTTTGACCATGCCATGAACTTCTAATGGATATGCATCCTTAACTTGTATGCATGAACTAAATGGATTGCGTGAACATAGTCGTAACATCATAGAATTTAGAACACATGAAATTTCATAAGTTCAACAAAAACATAAGCCAATACGTTTGGAACAATACATAAGTTACCAACGTTCAACATCAAAAACTTAAACTTCAAGCAAACATAAAACATAAAACTTAAACCAAACCAAACCAAACGTACCAAAATTCCCGCCCGTAGGCAGGGTATGAGGAGGGTAAGATGAACGTAAGCATACCCCTAAGAAGACTGTTTCCGTAAAGACCCCCGGCTCAGAAGCAAAACAAAAACAAAGACACAAACAAAACAAAAACAAAGACAATGACTGCAAAGCAAATGACTTCAAAGAACACAAACAAAACAACCGGTAAAAAAGACAAAAACAAAACACACACACAAACAAACCAAAACAAAATAATGACTTCAAAGCATGAAGGACAACAAAATATTATAAAAACTGGCTCAGGGGTGCAAGCTGAATAACAGCTCGGCGCCCCAGCACCGAAGAGCCTGCCCTGACAGGCCTTACGGCGCCCCGGTGAAGAATCTCATTCACAGGGTTGGGCGCAGGATATTCGTGAAGGGATAGCAAAATTATGAAAAGTTCGAAATACATATTTGTATGTAAAAGCTAATTTACCACTAGTTTCGAAATATAATGGACAATTATCCTTAACCTTTCTTTTCGTATATGAAATATTATATTTGATTTCATCATTAGATACATAATGAACTCTTAGTTTGAAATTCAAACATTCATCAAGTATTCTTTTTAAAATTGGTTCTTCACAATATATATACATAAAAAAAAAGCCCACAACTTTTTTATGTATATTTGAAAGTATTTTATATGTATTTTCAAACAATGTAAACTTTGTTTGAAAAAAATGTTTAGTTAGGTCGGACTGGTCTGGGATATGTGTGTGTAGATATATAGATACCTTTTTTATATATATTTGGAAATATTTTATATGTAAAAAAAATATTTATTTAGGTCGGACAGGTCTAGGCCTATGGACTAAATTTGGACCTCAAATTCAAATCCAATTCAGATCATTGGCC
>JAYMSH010000027.1:0-20017 GCA_036897905.1 Aragoa cleefii | reverse complement strand
GCATAATTTTTTGATTCTGTAGTCGATCCCGTGGGACGATCAAATTCGACCCCGATTCATGTCTTTTGATACGATTCTGACATCGAAAATGATGGAACTTGAGAAAAAGCGAAACATCAAAGTTGTAGCTCTATAAATAATCTTCGTAACGGTATATGAATAAGTTCCATAGAAGATAGTATGAGGGAGATATGGTCAAAATACTAAGGACTGCCACTTGAGACATTCTTCGCCTTCTTTGACATTCTTGGCTTGATTCGCTTGTTTTGCTCCTCTGAATGATTTATCATAGCTCCAAAAATAACACGATATCATGCCACATCCATCTCCTCTAGTTCATTTGACTCACGGAACTCGAGTTTATCCAATTTGCATCCAAAACGCTCGATTAGCATGGAAATATTGAGAACTCCATCAACTCCAACAAATTATACAAAAAAAACATATGAAGTACTAAATCATACTGAAATGAATATACTACACTAAAAAACTAAGCTATGTTAGCTGAAAAAACATATGGCTGAGACTGTAAAAAATGATTAGACTAAAAGTGTACCGTCTCATTGACTTCTTCGAAAAGAGGCAACATCTTAAGATCAACAACGTACTTGCTTGTAGGTGCAAGGAAATGACCTAAAACATAGGCAGCAAACAACTTAAATTCAGCATCCCCATGCGTAAAAGGCGTTTCATGTTCCTAACATGAGCCAACTTTATATAATTCATTCCCTTAATTTTTTCAACCTCTACCAGGTCCTTAACAGTTTCAACCAGTAGACGTTGCCTCAATTCCATCAAGCAGTTTCAATAGCTTGATCTAGAGGGTCACGCTTTTCAGTTACGGGTCGACCACCGTTACGAATAAGAAACATGTCATGGACATCAAAAAGTAGTGAGCTGATACCCACACCATCACGTGTCATATTCTGAATGTACATCGTTCCATTAGACTTTGAAAACAGGAATGGTGTGAGACCGCATGGAAGAAAGATCAAATTCAAATCAAGAATATGACTAAAACCAAATTGGTCAACAACACTAAGCTGCTCTCAAGTAAGAAGAGATTTCAACTCAAAAATCCTCTTTGGGTTGCAGAGGAAAATGACAGACTTCCTATAAGTGACATCGTTTATAGAGACATCAACATACAACTGTTTAAGACCTGCACCATGACCATCACCCAGAGACAATAGTTCAACCTTAGGCTTCTTAAGCCAAGCTTCTTTTCAACAACCTCAGTATAAGACTTATCAATAGCCTCGGCCTTACGAGAAATAGCCAGTCTGGCCTTCTTAGATGTTCCTAGAAACATAAAAGAAATAAAACGTTTCAACTAAAAGTTTCAGTACTGCTGTTCCATTGTAAAACATTGTTATTAACCATAACAGATAGGTGATGCTGCTTCATTGTAAAAGATTGCTATTAAAAATATAAGTACTGGTGTTTCAGTACTGATGTTCCATTGTAAAACATTGTTATTAACCATAATAGATAGGTGTTGCTGCTTCATTGTAAAACACTGCTATTAAAAATATAAGTACTGGTGTTTCATGCTAAAACACTGTTGTTCAACATAAAAGCACTGCTAACTGACATGACCGATATGTGCTCCTTCTTCGTTGTAAAACACTGTTATTCGCCCTAAAAGCACTGCTATATTGACATAACACATAGGTGTTGCTGCTTCATTGTAAAATAATGTTATTAAAACCAAAAACACTGGTGTTTCATGCTAAAACACTGTTGTTTAACCATGCCACATAGATAATATATCTCAACCGAAAGTACTGGTGTATAAGTTTAAAACACTGCTATATCACATAAAACACTGATGCAATAACAAATAAAATAAAATATCAAACCACAAAAGAAAGTAATTAAACAGTTATCCAATACAAACAGATCATAATCAAGTAAAATAACAAATAAAAAGGCAGAATTGAGAAAAACAAACATTTTTCATTCGAAATGACACACCTCTTCACAGTAGTGGATACAACAATTTCTCGTTGTTTTGGACTCAGAAACGAAACCACTAATGCTCCATTTGGGACTTCATCTCCATCGCCGAAATTTCTCTTACAATTGCTTGAAAGTAGCCATTGAAACTCACAAACAGTCAAAGATAACCGAATTCTAGTACAAAATGAACAAAAACAGACTAACAAACAAAAGGGAATTCAACAATGACAATGTTGAACCCAACAATGGCAGAAATTCGAAAAATTAGGAAATAAGACTATAAAAAAACTATGCGAAAACAATGAAAATGAAAAAGGTGATATATTTTTCAGTTTTACAGGGATCCAGATTTCTAAAACGAGTCAAAAAGAAGATCCACGAGATGAATGATTTATTTGCAAACAAATCCCTCCGCATTTTGACCTCAAGTTATGACTAATTGCAAATCACCCGACTTTCCGACTCTCTCAAAACTTTGCGTAAGAAATTAGATATAAAATAAAACACCCAAATAAAAATGAATTATGAAAGAACAAGTCAAAACTAAGGAAAAAACACAAGAATCAAAAATGAATTAAACATGAAGAATGATTGGCCAGCAATTACTACACAAGTTGATAGTCCTCAGATGGAAGTTCACGGTGAAAGGGGAATGTTAGTTTCTTGGGATTAGGCGGACATCTATACAATGTAAGGCGTGGAACCGGTGTTTGGAACCGAGAAATTCCTCCCTTATAAAGGTGCTAGGCAACAAAATCACCTTAACCCAATTTTTTTCAAGGAAAGGCACCGGCCTCCAATGCCATTCTGGCATGAGTTCAGGAGCCAGGCCAAAACCACTTTCAGTTTGGACCAAATTCAAGGTATCATCACAAAGGGACATGTTTTTGCTGAAGACATCACTTAAAGGAAGTAAATTGCAATTCATCAATGTTGTCCCAATGATTTTGTAGACGAAAGCTTTAAAAGTAGTTAAAGAAAAGGTCAGTTGGTATAGCCGTCTACATTAGATAACTACAAACTTGCAGCCTCTACTTCACAACTGAACAAAGAAATCTAATATCAACATAAAATACATATATACATGAGATGCTAACAAAAATTGGTATCAACCCATCGCACTTTGGACCTTAAACTTATCATACAACCCACCACAGTAAAAGTCTATCAAATGACGAGAATTATTAAGTAAAACTGCCAAATAAGTTTTAATCCTCAGCCTTCTGCCCGTCCAGTTAAAAAGAGGAAGCCTCAACATTCGCTTTGTTTCCAGCCAGAATGAGGGAGATCTCCAAACCACGGCTGAATGCTTGGTTAAAGAGTAGGCGCGACTGGAAAGTGGACACAAACGGAAACCAAGAGAGAATAGCTATTGGAGCAAAGATGATTATGCCCATTCCAGCATCATACATTCGAGCAAACTCCTTCACAGAATCCCACAGCCCCAGAGTTTTGACAAACCTCTTCCATGTAATTGCCAACTACAAAAGTTTTAATAAACCAGAATTAGGAAAAAGAGCAAGAAAAAATCAAAAAGAAATATAATATACACTATATCATGAGTAAAATTCACATATGAACAGAATGAGCAAAAGAACAAAATTCATAAGATTAACTTACAGATAGAATTAACCATCCAGTCGCAATAAATGCTAGGATGCTAGCAAACAAGTCAGCAACTGACAGCCCTGTGAACATAACTACCATGAACACTGCCACAATAAGTCCCAACCCAATAACTCCTTTCATAAATCGGAGCATTAGCTGGAAATTAGTGGATTTTTTCGGACTAAACGTGAAGATCTGGAATAGGATAAAGTAGACAAAGCATTAGCATAACAATGGTGATGATTACATAGGACGCCGAAATCGATAAGAAAATAGACAAACCTTGAATATCATAACTATTCCAACCAGCACGACCCAAGAGAAGCCATAAACCTTGCAAACGAAAAGGAAAAAGATTCTGATGTGAAATTAAAGTTAAAAGGAAATATTGAATGCCAGAATCAAACGTAGAAGCAAAATCTAAAATAAAATAAATAAAACCAAAATTAGCCCCGTGATCACTAATAATAATAACCAGATGGAAATGGGTAAAATGCGCCGTTTACTACCCCTTATAAATGCACAAAAGATGAGACACTTGCTGTTAAACAAAAATATATTGTCAGTTTAAAATTTTCAAACACAAAATCACCATTGAGACGGCTAGAGACTTGTGAATGGCAAAAAGAACAGTGGGAGAACGACCTGCAATTCGAGCTTGATAACAGGCGTGGATTAGAAAAAGGCAATATATCCCAGGGTTCTGTAGATATGCTCGAAGCAACATATGTTACACATTTTTCATTCAAGAAGCACTGTACTAACAAAAACAACATAGATATGGCTACTTAACAGTTGCACTGATGAGTTGCATCTCACGAAGCATGCCTACTTTAGAAAGTAATAACACGGATAACTTTTAGATTCAATAACAAGGTGAATCTGGTACTCCCTCCGTCCCAGTGAATTAGGGCGTTTATCCTCTTCGAAGTGTCCGAACAACTATTTTTCATTAAAAAACTAACAAGTTTTTTACCCCCAACCAATTTAAATTGTCATTATTTTATTCATCAAATTTTTCATTTTCTAATATATTTTTTTAATTCTGTGAATAGTGCAAACGTCCTAGTTCGCTTGGCCAGAGGTAGATAGATATGCCTTGAAGTATTAGGATCTTCACACTAAATAGTAAAGATAGAATACTGTTGTTCTCATCCGGCCTTGAACTCTCGTCTCTACCAACCAAAGTTTTCGTAGTATAGATCTCACTCTTTTACGCCCACAGTCAATACCATGTAACCACAGCTAAATGGGAATTCTACAACATTTTCCTCTCTAACGTGTAATAAGGAAAATAAACGGAGACATGTCTTTAAGGAAACAAACAGAAAGGGGATGATAATCCAAGACTGAATCACAAAATTTGACGTTTAAAAATGGCAAGAGCGCAGCTATTGAACTAGTTCATCCTTAAAAAGGGCACTCCTGCACATAACGCTATGCATGGAAGGGGGAGTTTAAATAGCTTTACTAATGGATTCCTACATTGAGGCTGTTTCCGAGACTCGAAATGTGACCTACAGGTCACCAGGTGAGCATCTTACTGTTGTGCCAAGGCTTGCCCTCAGCTTCATCCTCGGATTGTCAACAAATTACGTGGAGATGCATTTCAAGTTACATAGATGATATGAGACCATGGCCAAGAAAATAGAAGGAAGTTTACCGCAAGTGAAGTATCATCCCCAGTAAGATGGAGTTTGTACACAATCCCATACTGAAATATTATAAATCTCAAGCTCAAAATTGTTTCAAGTATCTGGCCTCTTAAAGTCTGAATATGCATCTGTAAAGGAAAGAGATGGACTGCATGAGAACAGCATTTAGGAAACTACAAAAAAGGCTATAACTTAAAGAGGCAATGTGCATTTGAACATACATGAAGGAAGAAAGTTTAAATTTCGAAATTAATAAGTTTTGTTCTTAAAAAGGGAAAAAGAATAAAAAAGTATGGACCGTAGAACATAATTGAAGTCTCATGCTTCTTGACATAATGGAAGATGTTTGAGGTACAACTACCAGATAGATCATTGCAACAGACCTGTTCTTCATCCCACCAAGATTCCCAGCTGTTATCCCCTCTAACGCCAACCCCACCTTTATACATAAGCCAATTTGTCCAATCGTCGAAATCCTCAACAGTCCTGCATTATTATAGATCAACAATTTTAAACTATAATCATGAAAAACAAAAACAAAAAAACTTTGAACAAGATCATTCCTAATACAAGAAATCTATACAAAAGGCAAATTTGCAAACAGCAAAATTTAACAAACAACTGAAAGCAATTAGGGGTATATAACTTACTTCTGCCATTCAAACCCAGATGGATTGAAGATGTAAGGAGCAAAGAGCCAGGAGATGACAAGAAACCAACTGCTTATAGTTAATAAAACAAAAGAGACAGCACCTCCCCGTGAGTAGCCATATGCAATGTAAACTATAAGAAGCAGTGCTACTTCCATCCTGAAAATAAACATTCATTAGATGTTAATGACCCGATAACAGAAAGACAACCCTATGTGTCTGCCTGTATACATTACAGTAATAGATACATAGGGGTTGAACAAGTTTTAACTCACGCCTTGACAAAATGACTTCTTGAGTAAAGCCTATAATTTTCAGCAAACTTGATATGCCGAACAACAAAGCCTCTTCCAGTTGCTCGATACTGCAGGATTACATTCTCATAAGATAATGATTACGTACTATGTAAACACAGTGATAACTTCGTTCAACGGCAAGAATTCAGATACCTTAGCGCCTCCATGGAGGATAGTGCGCCCAAAATAATGAGTTCTTGTCCCCAAAGAAAATGTGAAGAAGACTGAACAAAGCTGAAGCTGCATCGTGATAAAGCTGAAAACAGCCTGCAATGCATAAGCCTGGTTATGCAACTCATCCTAACATAGTCATAGTAATCATCAAGGATGCAGCACGAGAAAAGTCTGGTAAAAACTCCACTTTATGTATCAAACTGAACTTTAAGCAAACTAAAGCATTCACAATGCTGCATATATAGTGTTTGAATATGGAGCAAAATTACAGATATTGCATCCCTGAAACCAGTAGATAATACAGCACCAGCAGAAAGTCCGAAAATTATCAGGGAAAACAAAACATACCTTCAGCAACCCGAGTTCAAGTATGAAACCCATTATCATTGGAACTGCAGTGAACACACCAATTTGGACCAAAAACTGTGCATTCAGAGCAGCATCTAGTGCAGTATTTCCCAACATCCTGGCTTCCTGTGATATTCCTTGATCTAGTCCAGAGAATGCCTGAAGAAATCACATAAGAATGGCCGAGTTCAGCACATAATGTATCTTAAAATGGTGAACAAAAAGGCCCCAACATGTTTAAGAGGTTTTCATAAATAAACACACATCCTAACTCGTTTAACAGTTAAGCTAGCTAGAGATAGTTTAGAGATTGATGATTTCTAGGTCCACAAAATAAACAGTTAACCAAGAATCACTTCATAGCATCTCAGGTTCACTGGACTGAAACATCACATTGCAAGCCTGAGAGAGAGATAATATCAATGTAGAATATCATTACTGGTACTCTAATAAATTAGTGTAAGGAGAACATATCCTCTAAACAAAAAGACTGGCAGGAAAACAAAAATCTACAATGTCATAATTATTGGTTAAACCATGGGAATCAAGGGTAATGGATCCTACAATATCAATATGCTCAAACATATTCACAACTCGCAACTGAATATGATATGGTAACTCCACATAAAGTAACGATCACTAATCTATTCAACATTACAAAAATAATGAGAATTCTATGATAATTACATACAAAAAGTACCACTAGACAAATAATGTGAAAGTTGAAACAACTTAGGCTGGTGGTCACAACAGTGTGGTTGGAATGATTTACATTGTTCGACAGTCAAACATAATTTGAAAGACCCGACATATCAGATGTTATATTTAACATGCTTCATTATCATGATACAAGTCCTGCATATAACGTAAACATGCCATGATGAAAGTATTTAGATCGTAAGTCGGTGAGAAGTTACCAGATAGACTCGTCCATACAAGAAAACATAAACCGTAAGAACAGTCATCTGTGGGAAAAGAGTAGATTTACGAGTCAGTTCAAGCATCAGGTCTAGCATGCAGATCAAATGAATGTGTATCTGTACCATTGTGCAGACATAGTAACCAACAGTTGTGAAAAAGAATGATAGCATCCTGAAGAAATCAAAAAGTTGTCCAATTCTATAAACATCCCTACTCAGCACTTGCTCTCCATTCCCTCCAGCAACTTTTCCTTCAAATAGCGCAATCTGGTTCAACCCAACATCTCTACCCTTTCCAACCTATTGAAACAGCTGACTGTAAGGATCAGAGAGATGATACACTTTCCCTTTCATACATCAGTAAGATTGTGCAAACCTGAATATATTCATGGTGGGTTATGTTTCCCTGCCTCAGTGTAGAATTGAACCCTAATTTCAAGAGTATAGAGATGTAAATTGTAGAATACACAAGTGCTTCAAAATACAAAAGGAAAATTAATATCTTATGTGAAAATACAACCATTGTCACAAATATCTTGTTCTTCCAACAGATAAAAGAAGGAAAAACTCTTAAGCTTGAGTTTGGTGTCATTATACCAGCAACAAACATATAAGAAAAGATTTTGTAAGATAGTAACTATCAATACCACAGGAAAAATAAAAGACCTCTTGTCATTGTAAACAAAATTGGTTTTAAATCATTGATAACAAGCAACATAAAACCTATATATGAATAACAGCAGGAGATGGAATAAGTAGCCAACTCCTTTTTGTCAGCTTTTCATATCCAGTTCATTCAATGAGATGCTTTGAGCTTTCATGATACGAACTATTGAAAACACCATTTTATGTATTGGTGGAACCATGATTTGAAGTCGAGAAACTACACGGGGGAAAATATACAACTTACCTGCAAAAATATCTTCGCTGATATTGATAACACGTGATGCTTTACTAATGCCGCCCCGCGTGACATGAAAAATTCGGTCAAACACATCTGGATGGCCATAGTGCATACGAACTCTGCAACATAATTGTATAATTAAGTACACTGGCATGGTAAAGGGGTGTTTGCAACTGTACATAAATAATGTAGACGTCATATACGCAGGAAAAAAAGACAAAAAAAGGAAAGGAGAAAGATGTAGATAAGTAAAACTAGTGGAGTGTTTGCAAAACAACAAAAAAGTGAATTTTAAGTGGTATAGTGTGTTATGCTTATGCTGAAAAAGGTGCTCAAATTAAGACAATTTTAAGCACCTTTTACAGTGGCAAACACTAAGTGCTTTTTTTTTCATGAAAGTTAAAAGAAGCACATTCAAAAAGATAATTTACAATTGCAAACACTGTGCTTTTTTCCACGAAAGTTGAAATAAGCACATTGGGAAAGATATTGCAAACACTCACTAAGTCTGATGCTTAAATGGAAAGCATTAGTTCACGAAGGATAAATAATAAAAACGGAAGATATAGCACGTAATTTATGAATACGAGAACAGACAAGCAAAGTAAATGCATACTACGAGTGCAAAAGAGGAATACTCAGAATCCAAATGCATTTCTAAACAATGGACATTTACAACTATTAAAACTGAACATACTTCAGAGGCTTCGCCAAAACACGTTGACCCAAGGTGACGAAACTTGTCTCTTGGTTGGACATAAACATGGCCAATGAGGAAACACTGCATTTATTTACCATGTCATCAATATTCACAGGGCAAGAGGAAAAACAGTTGCGTAAGCATGGGAGGAAGAATGGTGAGGTTGGGAACCTACCTTCCGGTGAAGACATGCTCTCTTACTCCAAGAATCGTCGGAGGTCGAAGACCATGATTTCCTCGAAATTCCTCAAGGAGATTTCTCATTTTGATTGCCTCCTCAAGGTAGTTATCCTTGATTCCATTAACAAATAAATAAATAAAACAGTTAATAGGTAAAATAAGATTGCAACAAATTTAGAGTGATAATGAAGTGAAAGGAATTGACTATGCAAGCAGAAACGGTCTAAATCTAAAGCACGTAGTTGACTTCATGTCATAGTTGTTAATAGCAAATACTAGACCACAGTGATGAGACCTGGTTATGCCGCATAACTATAACTCTGTATTTCAAAATTAATAAATCACTATACTTGAGCTAGAATAACAATTAAATAGAATCAATAAATGACTAAAACATACTACATGAAAATAATCATCAAAGTGACTCAAGAGCAAAATATTAAATCAAGCACTTGACAGCAAATAACACAACCAAAATTGTAGGCCGTTTGTTAGTTAAGTTGATTGACGATACAGGTTTGTTCGAATAGTGACTGAAAACTCATAAGCCAAGCTATTTTGATCACAAAACCTAAAGTGCAAAAAAAAAAGGAGACGTAAAGAGATTACACAAAATAGCAAGACGCTAGCGAGCGCAAGGAGAACTATTGTATGTTTAGAAAGAACTTGGTAAGTTTACACCCCCCCCCCCCTTCTACCCGGGAAATCTCTACAGGCCATTGAAATGAAACAAGAGATATGAATATATGTATTAAAAAAAACTCCTAGAGTGAAATAGTTAGTATCAACATGTAACTTATACAACCTAACTACAAACATGATCCTACATTCATGAGGTACAATAACAAAAAATGGTTGAACCTCAAACAGACAATGCAACCTTCATATATATATATTTCATCATGACTCATATTGCTCTACAAAACCAAAACATAATTAATAATGTAATTAAAACGAGTCGACTTGACGAATATTTCCTATTTACTCATAAATTTTAGAAACTATAATAAGTCGATAAAAAGTCAAAAGGGAGATTATGTTATTCAACAGTGACAATAGATATCAACCAGAACTCACAGAGCACCCAGATGTTACAATAATTACGAAGAATATGGACTTGGGTTCATAAGTTACCTGATTCATGTCTATTGTTTGAATGGCTTCTCCACGTGTGAAAATTATAGCATGATTTTGATTTTCAGGTTTCCCTTCCCCAAGTTTAGGATCTCCAGGAAGTTTAATAGAAAATATTTCCTGCAAATGAAGATAATGTTCAAATCAGAACATAAATACCACTGGAAACATCTAATGTTGTGAATATTGGCCCAAACTTCCTTACAAAGTAGTGGAGCATTTTACCTTGGCCAATTAACCAAGTTACAACTTACAACTAAGGGGAGAGGATAAAATGGATGAAACCACCATAACATTATTGCAGTAATAATTAAGCGCAAGTCTCCAAAATCAAATGTCTTTCTGAGGGGTAAGGATGTAAAGGAATAAAGTACCAGCCTACAGAGTAGCAATATTAACTTTACTCTTCTATCCAATCCCAGTGTCAGACAAACTCAAGTATAACATGTATAGCTCAAATAAATAGATACGCAACATACTTTGAAATTTTGATTTTAGTAAAATCACGGTGATCGTAGGCCAGTCCTAACTTATGGCCCCACTGTGTTTAACTATGCCTCAGTAAAATGTGTCCTTACGATTTCAAAGTAGCGCAAATCAGAGTATCTGCCATAATAAAATTAAGAGTTCATACATAAAATAATTGGAACAAAGAACAACTTAAAAGAAAGAAGATAAATGTACTTCTATAGTCCCAACAAGAAGTCTGCCCATGCTCTACATCAGCATACATAATATAAAATTGAAGTATAGAGTAAGATAAATAATATTTATCCATCTAATTTGTGCTATATTTCTTGTTTACAATGTTTTAGTCACTCATTTATTTGTTTTTGCAGATCACATACAATAGCTGTATAGAACAGCTCCTAAAGTTCAACATTTTTTTTGGTTATAAAAGTTGATACGGGTGTTTATTTCCTATATTAGTGTTGAAATAATTTTAAACTATGGGGTCGGACTTGGGAGAAACAAATTTAAAATTGTTAACTTAGGAAGAAATGTACTACTATGAGGATTGAGGAAAGCTCCCACCACAAAGTGCCGTAGGATAATTGTACGATAGACAATGTCTTGTCAGTCAAATGAAAGTTGTCCATAAGATTCTGAGGTCATGATGATAATTTCCAAGTTAAAGTGCCTTCTTTGAAGTTTATCTTTAACTCATTCACAACTTCAATGTACGGTAGGGATTCTCTACTCATAAT
Organism: Aragoa cleefii; assembly: GCA_036897905.1. Lineage (NCBI taxonomy): Eukaryota > Viridiplantae > Streptophyta > Magnoliopsida > Lamiales > Plantaginaceae > Aragoa > Aragoa cleefii. The sequence goes on along the minus strand of JAYMSH010000027.1, from coordinate 8,278 downwards.
AATGACTTCCATGGATGGTTAAGTCGGCCAAAATTGATCTACTGAAACTTGAATAGTATTATGATATCATTAGAACTCAAAAAGTAAATCAAATATGGTACAGCTGGTTAAATGAATTGGATTTACCTGATCCTTCCCATGCTCATCAGCTTTAACAAGCTTTGAATAGAATTCTCTCATCATCGTTCCATCAGCTGCACCAGTTTCTTCCACAAGTATGAAAGCAACACGAAGTGCCTCATTCCTAAAAGTAGACCAAGGGGAGGGAGACAATTACAAACACTTCCACACCATGCTTTAAAACCCAATCCAAAGGCAGGTCCCATTCGATTAAAGAGTTAAATTCTCATACTTCCCAGTTCATGCAGTGGTATGGAGGAATATCAGAAGCGAAAAGAAGTTAAAGACAACATCAGGAAACAATCATGGCATAGCAGCAATGCCAGTGAAATGGCTGCTACATATGATCCTCCACAAAGAATGAAATATTCAATTAGTTTGCCCAAGAGAAACTATGAACCCTATGATAAGAAAAATAGTTGCCTTGACCCATCCAGGTAAGCATAATTGCACATTAAAGAAGTTCGCATATGAAATGAAACAAAAAGTAAAATGACAATTCGACTACTTCACAACAACAGTGCAAGCAATCTGAATTAGAACTCAACCCAAGGCTAGTAGTGATCTAGAATGTTATAATTCTCCTCCTACCACACAGACAAGAACAACAAAAGCATAGGATACAACAAAAAAGCAAAATCAATACAAAAACAGGAAATTGCACACCTCTGAAGTAGCAAGGCAATATCGGCCGCCTCAGGAGCCTTCTTCTGCTTTTGCTGGCCATATATTTGGCAGGAAACAACATATGTGAACTTTATATCAGCTTGAGCACGTGCTTCACGTGACAACTCAAAACCTTGAGTTGCGGAGAAACTTGGCTGAGAAGAGATATCTGCTGAGAAGTGGAGGCACAGTGCTAAGCAATTTCGTGTTTTGCATCAATGGGAGGAGACTGACGACAGAAAAACTAACCTCCTAGAGATCTACTTTCTAAGTAACTCTGCAACATCAGTACCCTTCTATAGTACATCATACCACGCACTGCAAATATCAAAGGCAAAGAGTCAGATGTGATACAAATTCGAAAGTATCATAATTTGTCATGAATGTTTAAACGGTAGAGATTTCCATTATACAGATTGTAGTGAGAAAAAGAAAAGTGTGTTAGTTGAAACCTGTCCTAGCTAGAGTTTGTCCTCTATAAGATGCCCAAAACCGGAGTTCCAAAGCAGTAGTTGAACTTTCCTGTAGTTCAGCATCGCCACTATCACCATGTCCAATACGTTCCAAAAAGTTCTCCCATTCATCTGAAAGCATGAAGCAAATGGTTGTGAATTAAAACTTGAAATCACAAAAGATGAACCATACAGACGTAAGAAAGTACTTCGATTCAGAAATTAGATGAGGTAAAAGTTTGAACTTTCCACACAGTGTTTTATGGAGTAAAGGCAAAGTGATAAAATCCTAGATTGTATTGACAGGTTCTAAATATAATACATTGTAGAGTCATGTCAGCACCAAACAATTATTAATGCAAAGGCACGATCAATCAACCTTTTCTTTAGTATGATAAATTAAACAGATATGGGACATCACCATCACCTTCTCGAAGCCAAATTGGCCTGATGTGATCCTAAATCGTTTTTCAAGATAGTAAATTAGATGCAGTACATAAACTACACTAAGCAAGAGAGCTTGCTCACAAGCCTTCATAATACATTTTTAAATACCTGATCTTTAAATAATCACCTGCTTCAGATTTGTTCATGCTCAATACGGACTAAGAAATCACCTTAGGGAAAAGGGGAATGTGCAAAACATATGTTTTCTGGTAAAAGAAATGATATCACGACATTGTGACAATGTACGGCAGCCAATAAATATGCTCACAATCCACAAAATAAACAAATAGAATATCAAGTTATACCAATATATTTTCTTCATAAAGAATTCAGTCCTTACGCGTTCATTACATTTCTTTAGGTGATTAAAATGTGCATCACAATTAGCCCCAGTTCACAGGATACTCGGCTAGAAGAAGGACGAAGTTCTTAGGTTCTAAGTGGAAGAAACTAACGTAATTCACCATGCATTGCCGGAAGAAGAAACCGAACTTGTAACAAGGTTTGAAACTTGACTAGTAGTGCCAGTATGAGTATATTTCTGGTAAAGCAATGAGTGCAGAAACTCTTAGAGGTCAAAGCATGTTCATCTCATTTTCATGCATATAAGAGTGGCAGTATTCACCATTTGACATTGAATGTCAATAAATGCATACAAAAGTAGGACGGCACAGCAACAAAGTCATTCTAGCCTGTACAGCAATTCTAAAAGATCTAACCAGGAAAATAAAATAAAAGGAAAGGAGAAAAAGAAAACAAACAAACAAACAGAACAAGAAGCATAAGAACAGGAAACGAAACTAACATTTGCAGAACATGCATTCATGATGAAGGAGCAGGTGGAGCAGGCGAAGGGAGACTGAACAAATACATTTACCAAGTACGATCAGTACTCAGTTCCAAAACAATGATGCACATAGAGATAGCATACGACTTACTTTGAGACGGACTTTAGATCAAACGAGTGAATTACCTGGAAATATTTTCTGGAGATAGAAAAGAATAGATATCCCATCTTCATTTTCAACTCGCAGTTCATGATTGCTATAAAGCACAGTTTCACTGTAGTACGGTGTGAAGACACTATGACAAGCAAATGAAAAGCAATAAAGAGAGATCGGGGTAAAGTACTGAGCAAATTTGAAATAGGTTATTATAAAATATTAACAGCAATATACCAGAATGGCATCATCTCACAGACGGGCTTAGCCGGTGGCATGTCCATAAATAATGAATTAGTAAAAAATTCCAGCCTTCTTCTTGCTTCAAGATTCTTGGGTATATTAGCAGCAGAATCCTTCACAGTCAAAAGCAGGTGCAACCTTTTCACTTGCTCCTTCTGTTCAAAGAAAAATTATTAGTGGCCTCGTCACTAAGTCCAAATGATGTATGAATCTCAGGAAGCTCACAATATCAGGATCCTTCGGCCATTCTATCTTAGAAAACAGACGACGCTCATTTCTAGCCTTCAACAATATGCTCCATGTATCAATCTGCTCTCTGGAAAATATTTAAGAAAATGCGACTTATAATCACATATTTGCAACAACACTAATGACAATGATCTCCAACAGTTTACCTCAAATCTGGGCATAGCAGTTCATGTGTAACAACTTCATACAGATCATAAATAGCCTTAGCTGCACCTTTTGCAAGTTCAGGAGATTCATTGCGAGTCTGGTAAGTGCAAAAACATAGCATAATGGTGAACAGCACGAAAAAAAAAAGAAAGCCAATTTCACTAATTGCAAGTTGGAAAAGATGGGGTTGAGTGCATGTGAAGTGCTGAGAATTTTCATGTTTTTACTCAGTTCCAATCTTTTCAGAATTACATCTTTCCAAAATTTGGGTGATTTCTCATGGACGACGGCACGGATTCAGCCAGCCAATTAAGGGTATGTCTGTCGATTCAAATATGGTTATTAATTCCAGCACAACTGATTCTAGAATGCACGCAGAAGCTATTACAGCCGCTAACATTGGTGTATAATGGCAAAAAGTATCAATCAGAGTTGAAAAGCTCTCATCTTCATAACTACTTTCAATCTTCAATAATGCGAGAAACCAAAGACTCTCGCATCATAAAAAATTCAGTTGACGAAGAGAACAAGCATATACTCCTCTACGGCATGACTGCATTCCACTGTTCCTACACTATCCATTAACAAAAGATTTCTCAGCCCTTCACCATCTTTCAGAGCTCGGGGGGCCCAAATGTGACATTGAGGAAAATTTTGGCCATGAAAGTGAGAAACAAGAAGTATTTAAACATGTAACATGGGAGATGCAGTCAATCGGGAATGTCAAATCGGAGAGAGGTTGAAACTGAGACAAGGACGTGAAATTTGAGTAAGTGCAAGGATTTAAACCGAAAATTGGGAGAAAACAACACCAACATGGTTCTGATGTTATTATACACCTTTGCCCCAGCACTTGCCGGACCAAGTTTGTAAAAGCACAGAACGTCAGCTTTATTCCAATTATCCCAAAAGAATATAGCAGTCATGAATAACTTTAAACCATACAAGTGTCAAGTTCCAACATTGATCAAGTAGCTGAATAGAAAGTTTTAACAGCCAACTGGGAAAAAAATAGAGTGTGAGATTTTCCCATCATTTTTTACTAGAAGTACGTAGGTCAGGCATTATACAGATATATCTACTCCGGAATCAAATTAGACAGATGACAAGGAACACAGACAGTTACTTGGAACAATAATCTTTAGCACAACACTAGTTATTAATAATGCCAGGAGGAAAATAATTACCAGTAAACCAGTCAGCGCGGTAAATCTCGAGAGAACCACTGGAAGCTTGTTAAGAGACAAAGTAATGACAAGTGACTCTTGCGATATGCTGCTGTTAATTTCACGAAATATCCTTTCAACCCTGAAATGGTGAGTATAAGGAATTCATGAGTAAAATAGAGCACGGTATTCCTATAACTGAAACATTTCAATGATACATAAAAGAGGCCATACCAATGTCGTCCTTCTCCATCAACAAGAGAGTACAGAATTTTTCCAATGCTGAAGTAACACTCCTGAACAGAATATGCCATATACTCGTCCTTGCATATTCTACTCCAAAGATCTGCTTGCGTGTCTTTGCAATCTACAGCTAAATCAATAGCCAATAGGATCTGAGGTATCAACAAATTAGAAAAATAAATAAAAAATTATATATATGTTGATATTGGCAGAACAATGTAAATAATAACTGTATTTCTGTTAATCACAGTATATAGTGGAGATTTTAGTATAGAAAAGCAGCACCTTGCTGCTTAAAAGAAAAAGTGGCCACTGCACTAATTCCAGACTTCCACTATTGCTAGGCATAGAAAGTAAATCCATCTCCCTGAAATTGCAAACCAACTTTAGAGGAGGAAAAGTTACAGTGGCAGGTATGTTTAATTGTCAGGTGAAGAAGAAAAAATAAGAAAGTGCAACGACCAATGCCTGTAAGAATAACCTGTTACTTATGTAATCTTCTTCACGCAAACTTATGATTATTTCATTCCAGAACGGAGAAAATATAGCTGCACAGGTCTTGTTATTATCATGAGAAGCCTGGAGTCCCACATAAAAATTTAGCAACAAACCAGCAGAAAGTTTGAAATAAATATGCAAAAAGAAAACCGCATAATCAAGCTAGATACGGAAATTAGTAGGCCTGTTTATATATGACATCAATAACCCTTAAGAAAATGCCCCACATGTAGACCTCGAAATTCTAAATAACAGCCTGTTTAATATTCAAAAATTCGGTCGAAAGACGCCTAGGGTAATTAGACTGAATCTATATAAGTAATTAGACTTCTTATATGCTTTATCCACAAGGTTCAAGACTCATGTCTCAATGCACTGGTGGAGGGTGAGATTAATTTTCAGGATAAAACCCATCCTTTCAGGCTTCAGCAGAAGTAATGCACAAAATGATGGACTGGGATACCAAGATTGGTAGCATCTTAAATGTGTCTAAGTGCATATTAAATGACCACGGCACCAAGATTGGTAGCAGAACGTGTTACATCCAGGAAGGGCGTGTTAGCTGCATGAATGAATTGGTGGCTGTAGGGCAGTTTATGGATTTTGCTAGCTTATAAGTTATTTCATAATGTGTGCATATAGAGAGCCTATGGATTCAGCTTAGCTTCTTTCACAAGATGGCATAAATCAGAGACAGACCCCATGTGTTCTTATGTATACTGATTAAGTTGCCTATAGAAGACAACGCCAGTATCTAACTGCGCCGTACCTCAGATAAAACTGGAAACAATGTGGTGCAATGGAAAAGAATAAGAGCAACATGAATGTTATATTATGCCGAATTAACTGTAAAAGTAACAAAGTAAAGATTTCCATAAGGTACTAACCTGTGATGACTGTGTGTCAACAGGAATCCTACAAAACAGAATGTAAACGCAACTTAGAATATGTGATAGAGACGGAATATATTATCAATTCCACAATCTCATAAACAGAAGATATGTTTCCTATACATAACCTTTTAATTTGTGGAGATGCAAGATTTTTTACGAAGGCTTCTGGAAAACTCTCAAATCGCTTGTGCACCATCTCGATGGAACGGATCTGATATAACCATACAACATTAGACAATGATGTAAATAGCATAAAACTGTGATACATACGACCTGGACAGGATGCATATACAAAATACAGAGCAAAAGAGATCATGAGCAATGGGAAAGAACCGGGTGAATACCTCCCCTAAACGGGCCCTAGCTCCCATCACAGCACCATATGCTGCGGAAAGCAGCGTGTACCATATGTGAATATCCATAAGATAGATCTGTAAAGTCCAATGGTCATTGACAGGGTGTCAAGAGTTCAAAGTATACAGAAGAGATTAAGCAAGTGCCTGGTACCATGAATATATTGAAATGCGTTCCCTAGAAGAGGAACTGTTGAAATGTTACAAGTATTGCAAACGACATCACAGTCACGGTATATACTAACAAAAATAAAACACAAAAAACAATAATTGTTCAATACGAACTCTATGATAGGAAAATTAGCTACTCATACTAATGCAGCTGAGTAATGAAAGGGTGATCGATCAATTTTGGTAGGGAAAAATTGATTGAGAATAAGACAGGAGAAAATTTAGGATACTTCAAAACTCAAGCTTCTGAAATGAGATTGAAATAATGAATATCAGCTTGTTTCCCAGCTTCCGTGCTTCGTTTTCAGAGATGGGACACGATATTTTAGCTTCAGGACTACTCTCCCTACTTGATTATGTTCTCTGGAACCTAACTCTAAAAGAGGCAAGTTAAAGCCTTTCTCTACTAAGTTGTGTATCTCGAAGCGACCATCAAGGATCATAACACGACTGTGCACCATGCAAGTGTATTCAGGATTAGAAGAGCGAAGTTAGATGAAGAATTCAACAATCGAAGTAAGACGGAAGACTACCTAGTAAGCTATACAGAAGTGGAGTTAGTTGCCCAATTTTCATAGTTATATAAACTTGGTGGCTTACATATTGAGAGAATATGCATCAGGATTCTGAGATGAAGTTGGAATGCAAAGGAATGAAAAATCTTAAGTTCAAACATGGAAAACAGAATAGATAAGTAAGATGACAGATTATGTGTTTGCAGATGGCAGTTCTATTGTCCTCGTTTTGTGCGGAAGTTTTTGCCCTCTAATTTGTTCTCCCTCACCTTTTCCTGACCATTTGCTTCGTATTTATTTTGTTTGGTGTTCTATGGTATGTTTCTCTTCTGATTTGACTTCTGTCCACCTTTTCGCCCATCCTACTTTCCTCGTTTAAAAACAAAAAAAAAGGTATAGGTGAATCGGGGGTCTCTATCGGAAACATTTTCCTATTCTTAGGGTAAGACTGCGTACATCTAACACACCCATAACCTGCCTATTGGCGGGATTTTGGGTATGTTGTTGTTGCCTATCTAATCGAACAATAAGGTGGCGATGAACCTGGTATTCATATCATCTCCATCATGTCAAATTCCCAACCAACATTAAAAGTAAAATGAAATGGATCAGAGTACCGATCGAAAGGCTGGCCATGTAAGATGGGTTTTTTAGTCAATGTTTTTATTAGGTTGGTTGTTGTATCTCAAGGGTTGCTTTGGGAAATTAGACTTATTTTAGATACTTTACTTACAAATATTTATGTCATTTTTAGTTATAAATTTATAAGATTTTGTTCAAATCTTATCATTTTTAATTAGAAAATTATGAATTTTTATTGAAACCTTGTTATTAAAGTTTTATGTTAAAATAGTAAGATTTCAGTTCAAACGTATAAGGTTGTCATTATTAATTGGAAGCTTATTAATTTTTGTTCAAACCTTGTTATTATGGTTTTACGCTAATGTCGTAAAATTTCATTTCAAAAGTCTAAAATTATTATTATTAATTGAAGACTTATGAATTTTTAGTCAAATCTTATCATTAAGATTGTGTACTTTAATCTCAAACGTAATATAATAAAATTTGTGGCAAAAGTGGGATTTGACTCAAATTTAAACCCAAGACGTAACAAACCAAAACAAAGTAATCAAAGTACCTCCAAACCACTACAACAAGTCAACTGAACGCTATT
>JAYMSH010000026.1:0-20101 GCA_036897905.1 Aragoa cleefii | reverse complement strand
TGGTAGCCTTGTTCTTGCAAATGCCTTTGTTTTTAGTCAAGCCATCAATTTTTAATTCACATTGAACCATTCTCATGTGTTTCCTGCACCAGTCATTTTGTCAATAGAAGTCTTGCTAAGGAAGTATCTGTCCTTTTCTGTTCTGTTCTGCTCTTTGAATAAAAGTGTAAAAAATGCATATAGTTATTACAAGTCTTTGTTTCTTGACACAGTGTATCAATAAGTACTTGAGATAAATCAATGGTCAGGAAAAATCTGTCATGGCCTGCGTTTTATTGTGTATTTGCAGTATGTTTTTTGTTGGAAGTATCTGGTGAGACCGGCGTTATGTTCGCTACGTCTCAACCCTTGAGAGATGGTGAAACACTGGTTTCGAATGGAGGGAAATTTGAGCTGGGATTTTTCAGCCCAGGTAGTTCAGGGGATAGAAAATACTTGGGGATTTGGTATAAGAATATTCCTGAAAGAACTGTCGTGTGGGTTGCAAATAGACAAAACCCGATTGGAGATTCGTCTGGCTCGTTCATGATCAATGGAAATGGTAGCCTTGTTCTTGCAAATGGGACAAATGGTGTGGTTTGGTTGACAGTTCCGGTTAGGGTAGCTCGAGATCCTGCGGTGCAGCTTTTGGATTCTGGAAATCTTGTCGTTTGAGATGACGGTAATGGTGAAGATGGTGTTTACCTTTGGCAGAGTTTTGATTATGCGACTGATAGGTTGTAACCGGGAATGAAACTCGGATGGGATCTGAGGACTAATTTCGAACGGCATTTGATTTCATGGAAGAGCCCTGATGATCCGGCTCCTGGTGAACTGAACATCGGCATAGAACTTGATGCCTATCTGCAGAAAGTCATGTGGAAAGGAACCAAAAAGTTTTTCTGAGGGGGTCCATGGAGCGGCCTGAGGTTCAATGGTGCCCCCCGAGTTGAAGAGGAATCCGGTACGTGTGGATTGAGAAAGACCGGTCATAGTTGTCACAATAGTCACGAGACATTGATGTGTAAACTCTCCAAGACAGATTTGCTTCGACCCATGCATACCGCTCTCGCGAAGAGGTAATTTCAATTAAGACATACCTTGTGATTACAGAGGTATCAACAAGTCGGTACGTATAGTAAACTTCTTCCGGGTTAGAAACAAACTCCAAGTCAAATACAGGATCCGCTTTAATTCATAAAATCTTAGTCCGTTCCATGGACCACTTTATAATACCTTCTGGTTCCCTTCAGCATTACTATTTGCGGATATGCATCAAGCTCTACGCCAAGGCTCAGTTCTCCAGGCGATGCGTCATCACCGTTTTTCCACAAAGATAAATGCCGTTCAAGAGAAGTTCTCAAGTCCCATCCAAGTTTCATTCCTGGTAACAATGTATCACATGGATAATAAAAACTCTGCCAAATGTAACTATCAGCTTCATTATCTCCGTTATCTCTCACGACAAGATTTCCAGAATCTAGAAGCTGTAATACTGGAACTTGAACAACCCTAGTCGGAACCGTTGACCAAACCACACCATTTGTCCCATTTGCAAGAACAATACCGCCTGTTCCATTGATCACGAACGAGCCAGACGAATCTCCAATCAGGTTTTGTCTATTCGCAACCCAAACGACAGTTCTAATCGGAATATTCTTAACCATTGATATATCAATGGTTCAGACCGGTGCTATCAGAAAAAATTATTAAAATTTACACTATAAAAATTTTATATTTTGAATTTAACTCTGGGCTGGAGCCTAGCCCAGTCCATGGGCTGGGTCCGCCCCTGATTCGGACACTTCTACGTATAAAGTACCGTTACACTGCAACAATGACTTCGACTACTTACTCACTCTTCATCAGGAAAACGATAAGTGGTAAAGCAAGTTTTTCATAACCTGAATGACTATCACTGGAATATACACAACCATTAAAAAAAAAGGAGAACATAAAACTCAAGTAGCACACGGCTAGCTAGCTCTTAAAGTGTATAAATTAACGTCTCATCAGCGTTGTGATACTAAAATCATTGACAGAATCTGATCCGTTCTTGGAAGATGAAGAACCTGTTTAGCTAGGAATCAAATCTATCAAAAAACCAGGTTGCTTCGGCTGGGGAAGCGTACTTTCTCCGTTCAACATCACAACTACTGTCGATATGGTTGGCCTATGTTCTGGATTCTGCTGGACGCACAACAGACCCACATAGATGCATCGAATCATCTCAGGTTCAGCAAGAATATCATCCAAGGATGATCAAGTAATTCCAATGGCCTGCTTTCTGTCCATAACTTCCATGCCTGAACAGAGGAATATGATTGAAAATTCCCAGACATCATGGATAAAGGACTATTTTGATATATTACTTTGCGCGACTGTAATACTTAATCCCCTCAAGTTTTTAAGTTATCAACTCATGCATTACCTCTCCCATTGTGTTTTTGGCCAAAGATGCCGTTACAAGGAGCAATCTACAACTTGAAAAGGTTGGGTCTAAAAGTGCCAAAACATTGACGGGTAAGTTTAATTATCCGTATGCGAAAAATACTTACATATCCAATAAGATTATGATGATCCTTGGGATAATTTCTGTACATCATATGCTAACATTCAGGATGTCGATCAATTTATTAACGAGCCTCCATCACTGAAATGGTAATATCATTGATGGAACGTGAACTCTTCTTAGACGAAGCACGTGTTTCACTTGGAGTGAAATCGATCAGAAAACCAGGCTGTTTTTGCTGTGGCAAAATACTCTTCCCATTCAACATCAGAACTACTGTTGACATGCTTGGCCTGTCTTCTGGATTCTGCTCGAGACATAGAAGAGCGATATGGATGCATCGTATCATCTCAGATTTATTAGGCAGATCACGGAAGATAGGATCAATTGTTTCTAAGGGCCTGCCATCTGTCCATTATTTCCATACCTGAACCAGAACAAAGTCATTGAATACACACAACGTCATATACCGTAAAACCTCTATAAATTAATATCGGTGGAACAGTGAAATTCTATTAATTTAGGCTCTGTTCAATTCAATTTATTAAATGTCAAATTTAGTTCAGTTCAGATCTAATAAGTTAAGTTCAGCTCAGTTCAGCCAGTTCAGTTCAGTTCAGATCCAATAAGTTCAACTCTGTCAGGTGAAGTGAACAGAGCCTTAGACAGGTTATTAATCTATCGAGAGATAAGTCTAACTTATTGTTTCTGAGTCGGGATCAAGAAAAATATTAAATAACATAAATTATTAATTTATCGATACCAATTACTTACATATCCAATTAGACTGTGATGGTCCTGTGGGAAGTCAAACCCAGTGTTCTTTCCACTCACCATCTCCAACAGCAGAATGCCGAAGCTAAAGACATCAGATTTCACCAAAAATGAACCATAAACAGCATATTCTGGCGCCACATAACCACTGCAAAAGAATAGAGTAGACTAGATACATGAGATTATTCTATGACACAAAAATGAGAATGAAGGTCCAGTTACGTACTATGTTCCAGCAATTTTTCTCGTCTTGTTTTCAGCTGGATCCCCTCCGAAACTTCTTGCCAACCCAAAGTCCGAGATTTTTGGGTTCAGCTCATTATCAAGTAACACGTTACTTGCTTTGAGATCTCGATGGACGATTCTTAATCTAGAGTCCTGATGAAGGTAGAGAAGGCCCCGAGCAATTCCACATACGATGTTGAAGCGCTTCGACCAATCTAATAGTAATCTTCTCTTCTGATCTGACATTTCAGAATCAAACTAAGCTGTTACCAGGATAATATAAGCAGAATGAAGATAAACCCGAAAAATGTTTTATAATACGAACCAAAGAGAAATGAGTCCATACTTCCGTTAAGCATGTATTCATAAATCAATATCTTCTCTTCTTCTTCAATGCAACAACCTAGGAGCCTCACCAGATTTCTGTGTTGAAGTTTTGCAATCAGTTTCACTTCATTTTTAAATTCGGTTACTCCTTGTCCCGAACTATTTGATAGCCTCTTCACAGCAATCTCTTGTCCATCCATGAGTAAACCCTGTAATCAGAAAAAATGGATCAAATACTTGAGTAGCTCCATTTCTTTTTATTTAATTTACTTAGAAACATGTGTTGCAAGATCACCTTGTACACCGGTCCATAACCCCCTTCACCAAGCTTCTTCTTCACCGAAAAATTATCCGTGGCACGGGATACTGTAGCTAATTCAAGAAAGGGAAGATCCAGGTCTTTCTGAGCTATATCATTGTTGGGATCTTCATATTTACCTGTTCAGAAATAGATGCTGGTAAATATTCAACAAAGACAGTCATGTTCTTGAAGAAGCAAGACTGCAATAAAACACACTTGAAAATAGCAACAAGAACCACGATAATGGCAACATCAATCAAAAATTCAATAATTTAGTTGTTTACTAAGTCGTAATTTATAAGATTATTTTTTTCAACGCATTCCCTGAGAAGGTACAGAATTTAGAAGGATATCCTAGTAACAAGACCTCATCAGATATATACCTTCTGCCTTCATCTTTCTTCGGTGCAAACAGTAGATGGCTAGAAGCAACCCAAAAACTAAGGGTACTAGAATTGGAGCTACTATCACCAGAGACCTCTTTGCTGCCGAAAAATATCGATTCAATCAGCTCAATAAGACATTAATTTATACTTACTAGTTTCTTGAAAGCAGGTTCATATTTTTAAAGACACTGGTTCACGCAGTTCTAACTGCGATACTGTAACCAAAACGAGAAACATACCATGATTTGACGAAGGTGGCATCCTTATGTAAAGGTCCTGCGCGCCATCAGAGAACCATCTAATGTCAACCAGATCTCCGAACCAAAGAGCGCATCCGCTACCTCGTCCAGTAATATCCATGTTTGTGTAAGCCATACAAGAACAGTTCCTCGAGCATGCCTCCTTGCATTCCCTCAGACTCATTCTTTCGTCTACCCAAGAGTGTTTAGTATCTGGTAGTTTTAAGCCAGAAAATTTGATGAAGTCGTATTTTCTTGAACAGTTTACAGGCTCATCTGGTATGCATCCATCTGACCAGTCCATCGAATTCCATCTCTGGGCTGACTTTGGTTTGAAACCTTTTAAACACTGACAAACAGGTGAGCCAGTGATGATGCATATACCATTAGCACCACATAAGCCAAAGTTGTCACAATAGTCACGAGGCAGTGTTGCGTAAACCCTCCAAGACTGATCTGCTTCAACCCATACATACCGCTCCCGACTGGAGGTAGTTTCATTCAACACAAACCTTGTGATCACAGTTGTATCAACAAGTCGGTACGTATAGTAAACTTCTTCCCGGGTAGAAACAAACTCAAAGTCGAATACAGGATTGTGCTTCAATTCAGGAGCACCGCTAAATCTCAGTCCGTTCCATGGACCACTTCGAAAATACTCTCTGGTTCCCCTCAGCATCACTACTTGCGGATATGCATCAAGTTCTATGCCAAGGCTCAGTCCTCCATGCGACGAATCATCAGCATTCTTCCACGAAGATAAACGCCGTTCAAGAGAAGTTCTCAAGTCCCATCCAAGTTTCATACCCGGTAACAATGTATCACAAGGATAATCAAAACCCTGCCAGATGTAACTATCAGCTTCACCATCTTCATTATCTCTCACGACAAGATTTCCAGAATCTAAAAGCTGTACCACTGGATCCTTAACAAGCGTAGTCGGAACCGTGGACCAAACGACACCATCACTCCCGTTGGAAAGAACAAGATTGCCCGTTCTGTTAATTGCCAATGAGCCAGACAAATCTCCAATCGGGTTTTGTCTATTTGCAACCCAAACTAAAGTTCTGAATGGAATGTTCTTGTACCAAATTCCCAAGTATCTGTTCTCTGATTTACCTGGACTAAAAAATCCCAGCTGAAAACTTCCTCCAGTCGAAACAAGTGTTTCACCATCTCTCAAGGGTTGGGACGTATTAATAACATCAGTCAAAGCGGATATTCTCAATGAAAAACAAACAGCACACATGCAATACAGCAACGCATACGTGAAAGTGTCCATGGAATTACCATAACTTACTGTACACACTATTGAGACGCTTAAAGTCCTCGATCACTCAGCTAGTTCCGTTAACAAAGTGTGTGCCCCAGGCCTACAGCTATATATATACCTATTTCGCAACTTCAATGAACTAAAGAATCTCAATGCACAGGTGCTTATTGATGATTAGCCTCGTAAGACTTCTCGTCACAAAACTACCACTGTCTTCAGGCTTACCAAGTTCTATAGAACAGTGCTTCAAAAAAACCAAAGGATGATGCTGATAGTTACCAGACACTTGTCAGAAATTTCTTACCAAACCTTAAAAAAAGCAATTTCTATACGCATCCTTTTGAGAAGGTTACATGTGGATACTATTTGTCCTCCAAAATGGCAATGGCTGCTACAATATATTTCAATGAAATATATGCCAAGAAAACTAGCTTTTGATTTCTACTCACATTGACTTTTCTTCTGAAAGCAACCTGTTACCAAAACAATACAATTCAGACACTTCTACGTATATCTTGATTATTCATACAAAACAACAAAAGCAAACCTATTTTCCCAATGAAAAGGGGTATGATATATTAATATGAGCCAAAGTAATATCATGTGGTTAAAGAAGGACAATTTTGTGGATCGGGTTAGAACTTGGTGGTCGTCAAAGCTTAAGGCTTTGAAAGCTGAAAAGGTGGAGCGAAGAATCTGTTGGGGATGTTAGATTGAGAAAAGATCAAGCCTCAAAAGCTTTAGAGGAGCTGGATAAACGAAAGGAAGAGGTGGGTCTGTCGGAGGGAGAGAGGTTGAAGAGGGAGCAAGTGAAGAGGGAATATGAAAATCTGGTGGAGATGGAAGAAATCTCATGGAGACAAAGGTCCTGTGCACTTTGGCTTAAGGAAGGTGATAAATGCACAAGTTTTTTCATAGTGTGGCTAATTCTCATAGGTGAAATAACTTCATTTTTCATAGTGTGGCTAATTCTCATAGGTGAAATAACTTCATCACAAAATTGGAAGTTGATGGTGTGATTTTTGAAGATCAGCAAGACATTGGAACTAAAATAGTAAGTTTCTTTTAAAATTTATACAAGAGCACATTACCTGGAGACCAAAATTGGAGGGACTTGAATTTCCTGCTATCAGTTCAGAGGTTGCTCTGTGGATTGAGAATCCTGTCACCGAAGAAGAAGTCACCGAGGTTTTGAATAATATGAACAGTGACAAGGCTCCAGGACCGGATGGATTCTCTCTTGCTTTTTCGAAGACGTGTTGGGATGTGATAAAAGATGATTTGTTCGCTGTGTTCTCTTATTTTCATCAGCAAGGTAAATTCGTTAAAAGTGCAAACGCTACCTTTATAGTGCTGATCCCTAAGAAGCCAGGGGCTACAGATATCAAGGACTTCAGACCCATTAGTCTGGTAAGCGGGATATATAAATTGATTGCGAAAGTGCTTGCTAACAGGCTGAAGAAAGTCTTGAGCGGTATAATCTCTGCGTATCAGAACGCTTTTGTTGAGAAATGCCAGATCCTTGACTCGGTTCTTGTCACATTAGAGTGCATTGATTCCCGAATTTGATCTCATACCCATGACGTCTTATGTAAGTTGGATGTCCAGAAAGCATATGACCATGTAACCTGGGATTTTCTGATTTATATGTTGGAAAGATGTGGCTATGGTGAAAGATGGCGCGGCTTTGTATTTCTACCGTCCGTTTCTCAGTGTTGGTAAATGGTAGTCCGGAAGGGTTTTTCTCCAGCGGTAGGGGTTTACGCCAAGGAGATCCCCTTTCTCCACTCCTCTTTGTCATTGTCATGGAGGCTTTTAGCAGAATGATAGATAAGGCAGCAATGCAAGGGTTAATCACTGGTTTTAGGGTTGACCAAATGCAGGTTAGTCATCTCCTTTTTGCAGACGACACACTACTTTTTTGTGAAGCTGACAGGGATCACATTGGTAACTTGAGGCTGTTGCTGTTGTGCATGGAGGCGGTTTCAGTTTTAAAAATCAACCTGGCCGAGTCTGAAATTATTCCGGTGGGAAATGTAGAACAGATTGAGGAACTTGCTCCTTATTAGGGTGTAGAAAAACTCTTTTACCTATTTCTTATCTTGGTCTCCCCTTGGGTGCACACTTTAAGAATGTTATAATTTGGGATGGAGTTATTGAAAGGGCCGAGAGAAGACTAGAAGGATGGAAGAGAATGTATATGTCAAAAGCAGGATGGGTCACACTTATAAAATCAACGCTTGTGAACATCCCTACATACTATCTTTCCTTATTTCCTATTCCTTCGTCCATGGCAAATCGGTTGGAGAAAATCCAGAGGGACTTTATTTGGGGAGGGGAAGGTGAGGTTAGAAAGTTTCACTTGGTGAAGTGGGAAATTGTTTGCTCCCGTATGAGCAGCGGTGGCCTGGGCCTTCGCAAGCTCACTTCTTTTAATAAGGTGATACTTGCAAAGTGGCTTTGGAGGTTCGGTATTGAAAGAGAAAGCTTCTGGCGCCTTATAATTGTGGAGAAATATGGTGAATCAGAGGGTGGTTGGTGCTCTAACGAGAATCGAGATTCTTATGGGGTGAGTTTGTGGAAATTCATTAGGAAGGGATGTAATGATTTGAAGGAAAGAATTCGGCTGGAGGTCGATGACAGGTCGAATATTAGATTCTGATGCGATTGTTGGTGCGGTGATCAACCACTGAAAAGGACTTTCCCCGCCTTATTTAATATCTCAAATCATTCGGAGGCTGCTGTAAACTTGCTGATGGAGGCTAACAATGGTAGTATTTGTTGGAATGTGACTTGTAGAAGGGGTCTGCATGATTGGGAAATTGAGGCCTTTGATGCTTTGATGACTTGCCTATATGGAGTAAGGCTCCAGATTGGTGAGGTGGATAGGAGCAAATGGTCTTTAACAAAAGACGGGTTTTCTCGGTAAGGAGCTACTTTAACTCTCTAACACGTCCGGTAGAAGCAAACTTCCCTTGAAAGCTGATCCGGAGGTATAAATTACCCCCGAGAGTGGCATTCTTTATGTGGACAGTGGTGTTGGGAAAGGTCTTGACAACGGAGAATTTATGGCACCGTGGTTTCTATATTATGGATTAGTGCTACTTATGCAGATCGGACGGAGAATCTGCCGGCCACTTATTCCTTCATTGTAAGGTGACTCGGTCACTTTGGGATTCTGTTTTTGGTATATGTGGACTGTCTTGGTCAATGCCTAATAAGGTGTGGGATATGCTTTGTGCTTGGAGAAGGAAACTTAGTGAAAGATTGGAAGATTCTCTGGATTCTTCTCACCGGCTGTGTTTTTTGAAGTGTGTGCGTTGAAATAAATAATATATGGTTCAACAATGCCACTAACGCGACAGGGAAGTTTGAAAAATCCTTTCTTGAGCTAATACTTAGCAGATTTAATGTGAAAGCTAGTATTCCGTTACTTGATGTCAATAGTTTAGTTTTTTACTTGTCTGATTTGATGTAATACACTCCTCATATATTTCCCCTCTATTAACATATTTATGAGATTACCTTTTAAAAATCTATTAACATATTTATGCGATTACCTTTTAAAAATCTATTAACATATTTATGAGATTACCTTTTAAAAAAAAGTAATATCATGTAGGGTCGAGTACAAGTGTCAGTCTCCGCATATTTTTCCATAATCCAGAACAAGAGTACCATTACAAGTAATTGCAGCAAAAAATACCCTTCTATATTCAGGAAGCGCACAAATTCACCCCCTTAATAGTCCTTTGATAGTAACATAGCAGCACTACAACAATGAAACTGACTACCTACTCACTCTTCATCAGTAATTCGTTAAGCGGTAAAGCAAGTGTTTCATAACCTGAATGATGATAACTAATTGAATATACATCCATCCAGAAAAAGAAAAAAGGAGAACAAAAAACTCAAGTAGCACATGACTAGCTCTTAAAGTCTATCAATTAACGTCCAATCAGCGTTGTGATACTAAAATCATTGACAGAACCTGATCCGTTCTTGGAAGATGAAGAACCTGTTTCGCTGGGAATCAAATCTATCAAAAAACCAGGCTGCTTCGGCTGGGGAAGCGTACTTTCTCCGTTCAACATGACAACTACTATCGACATGGTTGGCCTATATTCTGGATTCTGCTGGATGCACAACAGACCCACATGGATGCATCGAATCATCTCAGGTTCAGCCAGCATATCATCCAAGGATGAATCAAGTAATTCCAGTGGCCTGCTTTCTGTCCATAGTTTCCATGCCTAAATAAAGGAATGTAATTTAAAATACTCAGACACGATGGATAAAGGAGGACTATCTTGAAATATTAGTTTACGCGGGGTTTTTGCAATGGGCAATTTAACCCCATGTTTTATATAATGGGCAATTTAACTCCCTAATTTTTTTTATAGGCAATTTACCTCCATGAATTATTTGTAAAGAGCATACTACATTTTTATAGCAATTTACCCTCTGTATTTTCTAAGAAGGTGCAGAGCAACCCCCTCTTTTTGAAATTATCGAATTGCTGGAGGGGGCGTGTTGCATCTTTTTCGAAAAATACAGGGGGTAAACTGCTTCTAAAAAAATTGGTGGGGAGGGGGGGGAATTGCTCTTTACGAAAAAAATTCAGAGGGGTAAACTGCCTATAAAAAAATCAAGAGGGATAAATTGCCCATTAGATAAAATACTGGGGGCTCGATTGCCAAAGCACGTTTACGCGAATGTAATACTTAATCCCCTTAAGTTTTTAAGTTGTCAACTCATGCATTATCCCTTCCATTGTGTTTTTGGCCCAATCTCTACCAAAAAAATTGGCCAAAGATGCCATTAAAAGGGGCAATCCATAACAACTTGAAAAGGTTGGGTCTAAAAGTGCCAAAACATTGACCGGTAAAGTGTTATTATCCCTATGCGAAAAATACTTACATATCCAATGAGATTATGATGCTCCTTGGGATGGTTAGACCCTATATTCTTCTTTCCACTCATGATCTCCAACACCAGAATGCCAAAGCTAAAGACATCAGATTTTGCCGAAAATAAACCATAGCCTGCATATTCCGGTGCCATATAACCACTGCAAAGATAGTAACAGAGTTGACCAATTACATAATAAGATGAACAAAACATATTAAATTATGTAGTAAAAAGAACTAGATTTGAAGTTCAGTGTTTCCATACTATGTACCAACGATTCGTCTAGTATTCTCTTCGATTTGATCCCCTCCAAAAGTTCTAGCCAACCCAAAGTCGGAGTTTTTCGGGTTCAGCTCATTATCAAGTAGTACATTACTTGGCTTGAGATCCTGGTGGATAATTCTCAGTCTGGAGTCCTGATGAAGGTAGACAAGCCCCCTTGCGATTCCACAAATGATATCGAAGCGCATCGACCAATTTAATATTGATCCTATTGGCTGACCTGCATTCAGAATCATATTAAGAAGGATTTATAATATATAGGAAGTACTAATATAATAGACTCAGGCTCTCAGCTACCCACCAAAGAGAAATGAGTCCAAACTCCCGTTGGGCATGTACTCATAGACCAATATTTTCTCATCGTGTTCTATGCAACAACCAAAAAGCTTGACAAGATTCCTGTGTTGAAGTTTTGCAATTAGTTTCACTTCATTTTTGAACTCGTTTAGTCCTTGGTCTGAGCTTTTTGACAGCCTCTTCACGGCAATTTGACGTCCATCAATCAGTAAACCCTGAAAATCATATTTTGTTAGAGATCATATGTAGGAAAGCTATTATGTTTATTCTTTTTCTTTTTCCCAATATGATTACCATTTCGTGAAGTATATGATTAACTAACATAGATAGAGCTTTATACATCTTTCATATTGCATTTAAGTTTTTTGGTGTTGTCAAATTACCTTGTAGACAGGTCCGAAACCACCTTCACCAAGCTTGTTCTTCCAAGAAAAATTATCAATGGAACGAGCAACTGCAGTTAATTGAAGAAAGGGAAGGTCCGTATCTTCTTTCTCGTCACCATCAGTATGTGTATCTTCATCTTTACCTGCTCAGAGATAGGCGATGGTAAAAATTCTACACAGATTTTAAGTGCTATTTCAGTGCAATTTTTTTCCTCTCGTTTTAATTGGTTTAATATCATTGGTAAGTTAGAAAACATCGTGGAGGTGAATTAAGTATTTCTTTTATTAAAGAAAAATGTGAAACATATCATAAAAGAGTTATCTAACTGAACAAGTAGTATTTCTAAACAACATTAGAAATTTAAAATTAATTGACAGTACAATCACTGTACTCACCTTTTGCGTTCATCTTTCTTCGGTGAAGAAAGCAGTACACGAGGGTTAGTACACAAACTATAAGAGGAACTACAATTGCCGCTACTATCACCAGAGCCCTATTATCTGTCAAAGAATCAACACAATGAGAAAATAATTGTAAATAGATTATCTCCTCAAAAAAGTTCCATTGCAATGTTATGAATACACAATGATCAAAACACCAGTACACCAAGATAATGTAGGAAAAGAAGGAAAGACGTACTTCTATCCGAAGCATTCATGCTTACATAAAGATCTTGCCCGCCGTCAGAGAACCGTCTAACATCAAGCAGATCTCCGAACCAAAGGGCACATCCACTACCTCGTCCACTAATATCCGAGTTCATATAAGCCGTACAAGAACAGTTCCTCAGGCATGTCTCTCTGCAATCCTTCAGATTCATTGTTTTATTCACCAAAGAATGCATAGTATCTGGTAATTTTACGCCAGAAAATCTGACAAAGCCGTGTTTTCCTGAACAGTTCAACGGCTCATTCCTTATGCATCCGTTTGACCAGTCCACAGAATTCCAGCTCCGGGGCGACTTTGGCTTGTAACCTTTCAAACATTGACAAACAGGTGACTCACTTATGACGCATATACCATTAGCGCCGCATAAGCCAAAATTGTCACAATAATCACGAGGCACCGAGGCATAAAGCCTCCAAGACTGATCCGCCTCAACGCATACGTACCGCTCTCGCGAGGAGGTAGTTTCATTCAACACAAGCCTTGTGACAACAGATGTATTAAGAAGCTGGTACATATAGTAAACCTCCTCTTGGTTGGAAACAAACTCAAAGCTGAACACAGGATTGGTCCTTAATTCAGGAGCACCACTAAGTCTTAGACCATTCCATGGACCCCCTCGGAAATACTTTCTAGTTCCCTTCAGCATTACTGCCTGTGGATTTGGACCCAGTTCTATGCCATTGCTCAGTTGCCCCGGTGAGGGATCATCAGGATTCTTCCATGAAGATAGACACCTGTTGAGAGCAGTCCTCAAGTCCCAACCAAGTTTCATACCCGGCAACAATGTATCAGATGGATAATCAAAACTCTGCCACAAGTAAATATTTGCATTACCATCTCGTAAAACAAGATTCCCAGTATCTAAAAGCTGCACTACTGGATTTTGGGCTGCTGTAAATGAACCTGTCGACCATACGACACCATTAGTCCCATTTGACAGTACTAGACTGCCTGTGGTGTTAATCATCAACGTACCAGACAAGTCGCCAATTGGGTTTGGTCTATTTGCAACCCAAACTACAGTTCTGACTGGAATACTTTTGTACCAGATTCCCAAGTATCGGCCACCGGAACTACCTGGACTGAAAAAGCCCAGCTCGAAACTGCCACCACTTGAAACTAGTGTTTCACCATCTCGAAGGGATTGTGATGCAGTGATATTATTGGTCAAAGCAGCAGACAGCTTCAGCAAAAACAAAACTGCACATAAAAGATGAGACACAAACCAGAGAGCATCCATGGAATTCTCGAAGCTTCTCAACAAAAATGAAAAGAAAAAAACTCTCTAAAGATCTTAGGAGTCCTCAACTGAGACTATAACTAAATTGACCAGGAAAGACACATTTCTTTAACTTTCAAGCAAGTGTGACAATATAGGACGAGCTATGGCTTCTTCTAGTTCCAAGGATGATACTGACACTTGCCAGACCCCTATAAGCAAATTCCTATGTTGAATAGTTCCATTCTTACGGGATTTCAATTAACACAACTACTTTACAAATCCACTAATCAACATAAGTAGACACCTGGGGATTTCCCACCCAAAATGTGGCTTTCAGAGTGAAAGCGACCTTCATGTCCTTGTGCAATTGACACTACGCTATAAGTATTAAATTATGGACTGCTCTTGACCTGGTCTTTCTCTAGGTCACCAATTATAAGCAAGATCACAAAAATTGTATGCTTTTATCTTCAACCAAATGATGTAAAATCTCAAGATTTTCTTCAAGTACAGCATAAGCTACATCTCCGTTTCCATTCAGGCACAATAATAAAATTTGCCAACCTTAAACAGTAAGTCAGACCCCTGAAAATGACTTATATATGATAAAAGAGGACCAAGTATTCAGTAGCAGCTCAATAGAAAATAAAAATAAACAATGCTTTGGGGGGCATGAGAATAAAGACTCATTCTTCAATTCAGGATACACACAAAAAGTTCACCCGCCTTAACTGTCCCTTTGATAATAACATAGCAGCGATACAACAATCCAATTCAATAACTACTCCCTCTGCATCAAGATTCAGTAAGTATCTCAGTAATAAAGTAGTAAAACCTGTTAGGATCCTAGTTGCAAGGTACAGACTTGGATCCCACATTCGTATTACGGCATACTAAGTGGGATTCATGAGGTCTTCAACTTTCCTACCTCACAATTTAGCTTTTGAGGTTGGGTTGTTCTCACACCAGAAGAACAGTGATCTAAAACAAGATTATCATTACAAGTACTTGTAGCTAAACACCATTAATCATATGCAGAAAACACACAAAGTTCACAACCTTAATAGTCTTTCGATAATAATAATGCAGCACAACAATAATGAAATTGACTTAATGCCTACTCACCCTACACCAAGAATTCAAGAAGTATCTCATCAGTGCTTGAGAAATTGGGAAGCCATATAGCTGCACAACAGTAAATTCACAACAGTAAATTCTTCAAGAACAGATTCTGCTTTCAGTATTACCACATGATCTATTTCATACTGCCATCTTACAGTTAACAATAAGTATCCATTGCATGAAGACCTTATCATCAGCCATTCTTGGTATAATTTTTAACTTCATATTTCCAAATAACAACTACGGTCTGTACAATCACATAACATAAGAATTTTTCAGGGAAAAAAAAGTAACAAAACAGAACAATGCTTTGGGTACAAAAAATAAAGACTAGCCTTATAAATTCATGAAACTCGCAATAGTGCCTTCCATAATAACAGCAGTGTTACAACTTACAATCAGTCAAATTACCTCAATAACTACTCCCTCTGCAGCATCTCATGAATGAAGTAAGAAAACCATAGCTTCATAACAATAAAATTTTCAAGAATAGGCTTTAATTATCTCCATGGTTTATTTCATCATGCCATGTATTGAACAGCCAGTTAGGATCCTAGTTGCAAAGGGACTTAGATTCCGCATTCACACTATGGGATACTAATGTAGAATTTACAAGGTCTCGGGCTCTCGTATGTTACAATCTAGCTATTTCGGTTGGGAACTTAACAGACAGCAAGAACAATAATCCAAAACAAGATTAGCATTATTATAAATACCTAGCTAGATACCATTTATCATACTCAGGAAAGACACATAGCTCATAACCTTAACTGTTCTTCGATAATTACATAGCAGCACTATAACAATGAAATCGACTCAATATCCACTCACTCTACATCAAGAATCATCAAGTATAAATTTCATCGATGCTTGAGATATAGGAAGCTTCAAAACTATGAATTCTTCAACAATAGGTTCTTTTTCATTCAGTAACCTCCACATGGTATATTTCAGAATGCCATCTTACAGATAAACAACAAGGATGCTAAACAAGAAAACAAGACCTTATCAGTAGCCCAATTTTGTTTCATGAGCAATTCTGGGTACAATTAAAATATCATCATTTCCAAATAACAACTACAAGTGGTACAGTACAATCACATACCATAAAGAATTTTTCAGAAAAGAAAGTAAGTAACAAGTCAAATGATCAATTATTACATAGAAAGAAAGGAAAAAGTTACTACAATCCAGCAAAACCTTCCATTTCAAGAGCTTCTTCCAACAAAAACTCAGACTGCTCCATCAACTCTGGACTCAACCTAAACATCAAGACACAAAACTCCATCTTGTTCATAGCACCATCACCATCAAAGTCACCTTCTTTCAACATACTCCACAAATCATCATCAGACAGCTCTTGAAGCCCTAAATAACCAGAATTCTTCTTCAAACTCTCAAAAGTGATAACCCCTTTCTCAGAATCCATCAGTAACCGAAGCCCATTGCAAAGTTCACCAATCAAACCATCTGCTCCTAGCTTATAAGCCATCAAGGGTAAAAATCTTGGAAACTGGATTGATTGTTCAAAGCCATTGAAATGGGGGTTTTTCTTTTCTTTCAAGACTGGAGCTTTTTGGGTATTCTTGTTCTTGGTTGTGATGGTGTTTGAAGGGAGTGGTGGGGGTGTAATATAGAAGGGGGGTTTTGGAAGGGGGGTGATTGGGAAAGAGCATAAATGTTGACAACTAAGATACAGTTTGATTGATGGTTTGTTAATTGAAAGAGAGGAAAGAAACAGAGAAAGTAAACGTCAGACGACACTGTTTACTTTGGTTGGTGGGTTTGTTAATGACTTGGAGTAAATTGCCGTTCATTGGGATTGAAACCACGATATGGAAGTTAAGATATACGTAGCCATATCCTAAAAAAAATTTATTTTTGAAAAAAACTTTCGGCTCACTATGTTTTTTTTTTGTACTATTAGTTAAAAATAGATAAGTAGAACATATAAGTAACAACTGAAATTAGAGAAGGAAAAATAAACCTCAAATACACATAAAAAACAAGAATTAATTAGTCAAACAAGATACACGGAAAAGAAAAGCAAAAGCAGAAAGAAGAGCAAACAGGTCGAAACAGCAACTAAATGCAAAGCAAACAAGAAAGACGAGCATGAGTTGTATCATCGGACAGGGAAAGGGGTCTAGACGCCACTTACTCCAGCCAATCCAGAATGTCTTATCCCTCTCTAATCGAGATTCTACATCTCCAATTCACTCGATCAGAGGTCAAACCCGCAGAGAGATGTAGCGCATCTAGGTCCAATCGGATTTGTTCTTTCCAAGTTCTCATTGGCCTCCCTCTACCTCTTCTCCCTTCAACTCGCCTCACAGGTTCCGTCATACGTCTCCTGCTCACATGCCAAAACCACCGCAATCTCCATTTTCTCAACTTAATACTGATAGGTGCGACTCACAACTTCTCCCTGAACACCTTATTCGGTATCCTATTCAACAAAGTACGTCCAAACATCCACCCCAACATTCTCATTTTCGCTATTTCAAACTTTCACACTTGGGTAATCTTTATAGACCAGCACTCGAAACAATATAGCATAGTCGGTCTAATAGCTGTGCTATAGAAATTGGACTAATTTGATACTCATCAATGAAATATAATTAACAGTACTACAGTTCTGGTCAGGAGAACAAGTGTAAATCTTGAATAACATTAGAGGAAAAATCAAACATTCATACTAATAGTATTTCATTCCAGTATTTGGATCTGAGCGTCCTTTTAATTAGAATGTAAAACTACTGTATTTGGATTATCTGCCGAAATGTTTTAATTACAGGTCAGAGAAAACCTCGTAGCCATGAAAGCACTGGCCCCTCGATCCCAACAGCTGGCGTGGATGCACATGCGGTGGTATAATATGGCGGCTCGGTCAGTTCTACGACTAAATAATTTAGTTCCCTAGCTAGCTAGAGGACTTTGACTATGCAAAGAAAACACAATAAACGGCTCGGTAAGTTCTACGACTAACATAATTTAGTTCCACGTGTAACTTTAGGTTTGATCTTCGTAAAATAGATAAACGGTCGGTCTTTCCGTTTTCCCTACTTAAAATATACTCCCTCCATTCCTTATAAAACTTCCCATCTTTCCACAGTTATTATTCCATTATAAACTTATCATATAAGAATTTGATTTTTTTAATCACCACTATTTACAACTTCACGCTAGTTTATTACTTTTTATTTATTATTTATTCACTCTCTCATATATTATACATTCTTTCTACCTAGTTAGAGGATTTTGATGAAAAATTTATTAATTTGGTACCATAGTATGCCAACCGCCCATATGATACGATAAGTTTTAAAAAAATCTAATTTTGGTGCCCCAATATAAAATTTTGCTGGAATAAATCACGTACCGGTCACGTGGCTTCACAACTAGGGTTTTGGGTCTAATTCAACCCAATCCATGCGAACTGACGACTTATGTCGAATTAATATATATCAATAAGAAGAAAACAAGAAAAAACTAGTTTGTTATGCATTTCGAGCTAACTATTATAATTGGGAGCGAATTATTATAATTTTTAGGGTGAATTAGTGTAATTGGGGGCGAATTATTATAATTTTTAGGGTGAACTAGTATAATAGGGCGAATTAGAGCCTAAACCCTAATTCGTTAAGTCATGTGACCAGCACGTGATCTATTCCAGCAAAATTTTCAATCGGAATATTAAAATTAGATTTTTTTGAAATTTATGGTACCTTTTGTAGTAGTGATAAACTTATGATACGATATGACGAGGTTAACACTTACGGTACCAAACGGAGAAATTTTTCGAACTTTGACTATGCAAGTAAACACAAGCATAGGATCATGTGAAAATATATTACCCCCTCACGTAACTAAATACTTTGGCATTATTTGGTAGAAAATTCCCAAGAGTCGATATGGAATTTTCAAAATACAAAAAGAAATCGGTATGTGGTATGAAGTTTGGAATTTTAATAGTGTTTTTTAATCATAACACTACGTTTGGTATTAAAGGGGTGTTGGTATTTTATCAAAAGAGAATCCAAAATACTATGTTTGATACACATTTTTCTGTGAGTATTCAGTTATAAATTGAAGTTTGTACCCTTATTTTTACTACTACAAACAACACATTTGGAAACTAATTCTAGCCAAAAATTATATATTTGATGGAACTTGTCACAATTTATAGCTATTGAATTCTATGACCAACTTTTCATGAAATTTCATGACTGGTTTGTGCTTTTGAGAGCGCGCACTTGCACAAGGCCCAATTATTAACATGCCCGAATTTTTGTACTTTGGTAGGAGTCCAAGCTTTTTAGGCTTAAAATAAGACTTAAATTATATATATATGAACTGTAGCATTGTACAAATTTCATGCATAATTATTTTATTTTATATTATTTTTATGACTAGCCTTTTTTTAAACTCACAAAGTTAGGTCCCAATTTGATATTTGACACGAGACTGTAATAATGTGTGGACGGTACTAATGAAACTTAAAACATGTAAATTTCTCTATCCTCTTCATCATTTTTTTCTTTTGTCCGATTTGTTGCTTCTACACATAGCTCAAGTGCATAATTTTTTATTTTCTTTTGTTGTATGTCTTTAACATTTTAATGACTTTAAATTGGTTTGGTGCATACTTTCACAAAAAAGTGACTCTGGCGATGACTTGGATTATGCAATCAAAAGGTTGAATGAACTATGGCTGAGTGAAACTTCAAATACATCTAATGTCATCTGAGTTGTTGATCATCAGTTTTCTATTCATGATGCTTTCCTCTTTGTCATTCATATGGCATATATCTTTCTACGTCAAATCATTGATGAATATCAAAATTGAGAACATATGTAAATTTAAAAGGTTAACTGGATGTATTATAAGTTGATATATATGTTAGTCTAGAGTTAATTGTCTAAGTTGATGTCATATGTTAGTCTAGAGTTAATTGTCTAAACACTTTGTTTGTTTCATATTAAGAATCAATGTAACGTCATCGTATGTGTAAACATTTTGTAGTTTTTTCTTAACATCAAATTGAAGTATTTGGACGTATTCCATTTCATCATTATGGGATACGTGTTAAGGAATATGAGATGATACTTTTAGTATTTTTATTCAATTCCATCATCTATCATCAACCTAACACTTATATAATTTTGATGTAACATACTCTTTCAGTTCCAAG
>JAYMSH010000025.1:0-20179 GCA_036897905.1 Aragoa cleefii | reverse complement strand
ACGAAAAATGAGAAAAAAATAAATTAAAGGGCCAGATTGTCTGGTATAACGAGACAGTGACATGTGTCACTTCCCATTTGAATTGTTTCCAACGGGGAAAATAGCATTCACTCTGCATTACGATTTGAAGAAGTGTTGCCTTGTCGTGCAAGAATTACGTCAAATTTACGGTGAATAGTGCCCCTCTAAAAGTGAGAAAGTATTGCCTTGCCTTGTCATATAAGAATTACTCCAAAGTTACGGTGGATAGTGACCCTCTAAAGGTGAGAAAGTGTTGCCTTGTCATGTAAGAATTACTCCAAAGTACGGCGGATAGTGCCCCTCTAAAAAACCTCGGTTGTGAAAATCAGTTTAGGCTGGCCGGTCCAATCAATATCGGCCAGATTCTCCTAAAAATTACGTATTGAGTTTGGATCAGGTGAGACCTAGGTCGAACCGGTCAAAAAATTGGGAAAAGTTAAAAAATAAATATAGAAATTTAAGAATCTTTTCCATAAAATTAGTAAAATGAGCACCATAATCATTATATTAAAATAGTATATGTACTTCTCATTAAATAATTACAACAGGTCAACAAGAAAAATTATTTTAGACCCAAATCACTATATTTAATTAAAATAAATATAAATTTTGATGTGATATGTTATCAATAATAAATTATATATATAATATTAGTAATCCGGTTGAATCTCCTATGAGAAGGTTTCAGGTCCGACTTAAGGTTCCGACTTTCAAAACATAGTAAAAGATTATAGAAGAAAAAACAATCTAGGCATTGAGATCGGACCCAACCGATAGACCCATTTACCACCGGGCTTCATAACCTTTCTACCAAATTTTATAGCAAGTCGATGTATAAAAGAAAAGAATAAAGAACAATATAGTTTTCGGGATATGATTAAACCAAACCGACCAATTTACCAGCGTGCCTTCAAACCACGCTACATAATTTCTTTATAAGTTGTTAAAAACCAATCTAGATATCGGGATCAAATCGAACTAGATCGACTCACATGCCACCCATACTTCAAACCATGTCTAAGTGCACAAAAAGTTATATAAAATTAAAAGTAGGAAAAAAAATCATATAGAAAAATTTACAGAAACACCCCCTCATTTTACCTCTAATTATTAAGAAATACATACTATGTTGGTTTCTTACATTTTAACACCCCACCGTTACATTTTTATCAAACAGACAGCCCCTGCCGTTAAATATTGCATCAGGACAGTTTGATGGAATCTAAAAGAAAGAAATTTTACAACCGGCACAAAAAGACTTAAGTTCACTTTATGGTTGAAGGAAGTCTAAAAGAAAGATTATTATTTAAATGTGATGGTATAATGGTCATTTTACACATAAATTATTTTGTGTCGGTTGTTGAATTTCTTTCTTTTAAACCCCCTCAAGTTGCTCGGATGCAATATTTAACGGTAATGGGCTGCCTGTGTGATAAACGTGTAACGACGGGGGGTCAAAATGTAATAAACTAACGGAGTATGAGTTTTTTAGTAATTATGTAAAGTGAGGGAGTGTTTGTGTAAATTTTCCTTCTAAATATTGAATTTTGGTAGATCAGAACCTACCCGTTTGCCACCCGGACTTCAAATGATGATGCCCAGTTTCACGACAAGACGTTCTATAAAGCTAAAATAAGTAAGAACAACCTAGATATCGAGATCAGATAATTGAACCGAACTGACCCATTTGCCACCCAGACTTTAAACAATGCTACTCACTCTAAGTTTGTGTTTGCAAATGCTTATTAAAAGTACTTTTAGCTTGTTTTTATTTAAAACAGAAAAAAGTTACATTTAAGCAAAAGTAGTGAGTTTTATGACTTCTATACAAATAAATTAATGTGCTTTAAACACTAAAAGCATCTCATATAATATTTTATGCTTATAGCGTCCAGCTGCTTATTTTTAGAGAAGTAAACACATAAGCAGAAGAAACAAACACCGAAAAGTTGCTTTTATCATTGGAAAAACATATGAGCAATTGAAAAAAGTATTTGCAAACACTACATAATAACAAGTCATTCAATAAAAGTAAAAGAATAGAGGAAAACTTGGCTATCCAGATCAGATTGAACCGCATAGACCCGTTTGACACCTGAAATTCAAACCATGTTACCCGATTTCACAAGTCGTCGATCTATAAAACTAATAAGAAAAAAAACATTCTAGATATTAGAATCATATAGACTCGAACCCATTATCGAACAATGCTACCTCCTTCACAACAAGTATTTCTATAAAACTAAAAGAAGAAAGAACAATGTAGATGTTGAGATTGAATCAAACATAATCGGCCCATTTGCAACCTAGAATTCATACTGCACTGTCCAATTTCACGACAAGTCGTTCTACAAAACCAAAAAAGAAAGAAAGAACAATCTAGATACCGAAATCAGATCTAACCAAATCGACCTATTTGCCAAGCGAACTTCCACGACAAGAAGTTCTATAAAACTAATAGAACAAGAAACAAGTTCTGTACCAAATTCAGCTCTATCAGGACCGACATTTGCCGCCCGGACTTCAGATAACACAACCCAATTTCAAAGCAAGTCGTCTATAAAACTAAATGAAGAAAGACCGATCTAAATATAGAGATCAAATCGACCCGAAACGACCCATTCGCCAACCTAACTTAAAACGAAAACTTGCTAACCAAATTTCACAAGTAGTTTTAAAACTACTCTTTTTGCTCCTCCCACACAATGTTCCCCATCATCCCAACAAAGCAATACTACCACTTCAAGTCCAATTCCTCTCAACCATTTTCATTTCAAGGTTCAACTAAAACTTGCTAGATACAAACTCAAGTTAATCAACAACAAGGGCATATCTGTCATTCCATAACAAACTCTGCCTTCTCTCTCTACACTGCATTTTCTCATTCTGTACAGTGCGTGTAAACTTTCAGTACGTAGTGTCTGTCATCAAAACCTTCATTCTCTCTCTCTCTCTCTACATTCATCACTCACACACACACACACAAAAAACCATTTCATCAGAAACAGAAACCCAGAAAGACCCACAATTCTTTCTTCAACACTTCCTTCTATTTTTCTCTCTCGAGTTTTTCTTCAAGAAACCAACTATCGGATTTTAAGTTCAGAAGAGGTAAAAATCCCACTCCGTTGATACTTTTTTCGTTTCTACAGGTTAATGTTATTAGTAAAAGCCTAAATCATCGTTGTAAATTGTTTACTCAGCTGGAAAAATGAGCTCGTTCGGTGCAAAAATGGAAGTTTGATTCGTTCTTATTCATTAAAACTGAAGGAGAGAAAGAATGAAAAACCCTTTTCTGTTTTGATGATTTTTACTTCTCTCTCATGTTTTCTTTTACGGTTTTTTTTATTTGAATTGTACGGATGAAATATGAAAATGGGTTTGATTTTGATTTTCACTGTTTTATTCGCTGCATGAGCTAGCTGTATTAACTGTCTCCTGTAATTTCTACAACAATGGTGTAAACTTTCTGTTCTCAGCAGTAATTTTGCCTTTTTTGGAAAGCTTTTGAGTTTTTTTAGGACACTTTTTTCTCTTTCCAAACCCTAAAAAGTTTCAAACACCTATTTTTTCTCTTAAACGTCCTTTCTTGATTCAATCCTTCAAAGACACAGCTGAAAAACTAGATTCTTTTCTGTTTATTAGCAAAAAAATAAGATTCTGGAATTTATTTTTATTTTTTGTTGTTGTTTTTGGTGTTGTTGAGTTTGATTAATTAATTAGTTCTGTATTTTGTATGAACATGTTAACAGCTGATTCAATGTTGATGGCAACGTACTACAGAAAACGCTCCAAGAAACATCCTCTCTCTGTACGCTGTCAATTTTCATTCATTCTGATATATTTTTCACGCATGGTTAATAAATCTTGCCTGATAAGGTAAAAAAGCAGATAGTTCTGGTATTTTCTGCTCACTCACGCACTTACGAGCTAGCTATCACGTCTTCTTGGTACTACGTTTTTTACTACTGTTGTCACATTAATGATATGATTTGAAAATCCCAAATCTTTTTCTCTCATCATGATGTTTCTAATATCATGTCCATGCACAAATTATGTCACATTCACATACACATGCATTGTATACAATATAGTGTTGCATTTTAAAAACTATAGCATACAGTAATGTCGATGAAGACAAAAATAGGAGTGTACGAATAGATTAATTAACACTTTTGGTGCAACAGATAATGGGTGCAGAGCAAAGCAGTATATCAGATATGCAGTCACCTGTTTTGGCCAGACACTACTCTAGTAGTACTGCTGATCATCTCCAGCTAAAAGGTGTGTTGTATTTGTATACTTGTATTTTTACGTATAAGAATACTAGTTCCCTTTTTTTTGGTCAGTCATGTGTGATACTATTAACTATAGATAGTTGTTTTTGTGTTTAGAACTTTAGTAGACTGATTCGTTGTTTGTTTGTATGTTTCTAATGGTGCAAATAAAAATATGGAAGTGGGTTCTGTTTACGAGATTGATCATCTTCATTTGCCTGCAAGAACTCCAGTTCAGCTCAAGTCTATCAGAGTTGCCATGGTAATGGTTTATTAAGTACTTATTAGTTATTACTCAGCTGTTTATTTTTATTTTTAAGGATTAACTTTCATTTTCGAGGTATGTTTAGGTTATTGGAAAATAGAAGGGTTTTGAAATGTTTTTTGATGTTTGGGAAATGTAATGCAAGTTTTATAGTAAAAAGTTTTTATGCTTGGTTTAAAGAGTTTTGAAATTGCGCCTTATTTCATTCTGGTTAGTTCAAATATAGAGATGTTTCGAGTTTTCCTCTAATGAATCTTTAAACCATTGTTTTGTCTTCTTCTATCTATGTTTCTTGGGTTAGTATACTGAAACTTACTTTTTATGGTGTAATGTGTTGGAACATTGAAGGTGTGTGAGATTACTGGGGTGAATGTTTCAATAAGGTACCCTAGTACTGAGTCATTGAGGGCCTTCTTTAGCTTCTCAAAAAGAGAAACACATCCGACTTTAGAAGAAAAATTTGTGATGGGAACGGCACTGGCGGAGAAAGTGCTTGTTCGAATGGTACCGGCTGAGGTTTTCGTTGTGAAGAAGGGATTGGAGAGTTTCTGGCTGATAAGTAGTGGTACTGATTCTGATGGTGTTGAGTCATTGAATGGTGGTCTTATGGTTAAGTTGGAGCATAAGAAGGGTAGGAATTTGTTTGATGAATTGAAAGGGAATGGGATGATGAGGTGGGGATTTAGGAGGCAGGTGAAGTATCTTGGTAAGCACAGGGATCAGCAGGGATATGATGGTGATTTCCAGAAAGTATTTTTGAGTTTGCCTAATGGTGATGAGGATGATCAGACTGATCAAGAAATGGTGACGAAGAAAGATGGTGATGAAGATATTGTTGAAGAGGAAGAAGACCAAGAAGACCAAGAAGAAGAAGAAGAAGAAGAAGAAGAAGATGGAGATGGAGATGAGGGTGAAGAAAAGAAGGCGGATGAAGAAGCAGAAGAAGATGGAGATGAAGATGAAGAAGCTGAAGAGGAAGAAGAAGAAAAAGAGGAGGAGAAAGTTAAGGGGCCAAACAAGAATTTGAAGAGGAAGAGGTATCGCCTTAGAAACTTAAGCAAAAAGAAAGCAAAGAAGGAAAGACAACAGAAGCAAGTAAAGAAGGAAAAGAAGAAGAAGAATAAGACCAAGAACAAAAGTAAAGCTAGATACAGTGAAGCAATTGTTCTGAGAAATCCGAAAGACCGTTGGTCCTCTGAAAGGTATTTAAATACCTTAGTTAGTTTAATGTTGCTGTTCTGTAACTGTCCATTGAATAATGAAATTCTTTGTTAATTTGAAGGTACAAGCAAGCAGAGAAGAATCTTCTTGAGGTAATGCAAGCAAAAAAGGCCACAGCAGAGAAGCCGCTCCTGAGGCCGCAGCTTAGAACCGAGGCGAGGAAACGAATCGGTGATACCGGTTTATTGGACCATCTACTGAAACACATGGCTGGTAAGGTTGCACCTGGATGTGATCTGAGGTTTAGGAGAAGGCACAATGCTGATGGAGCAATGGAGTACTGGATGGAGAAAGCTGAGCTTGTGAGCATTAGGAAGGATGCTGGCGTAACTGATCCTTATTGGGTACCGCCATCTGGATGGAAGCCCGGTGATTCGCCAAATCAGGATCCTATTTGTGCTAGAGAGTTGAGACTTTTAAGGGATGAGCTTGAAATGATCAAAAAGTACTTGGATTTAGTTTCTCTAGTTAAGCATATCGTTAATTTCACAACGCGCACTATATTGTGTTAGTGCACGTGTCGATCATAAGAATAATGTGGCACTCAATTGTGTTACGTATGGTGTCGCATCATTTTAGATATGTTTTCAATTGAGTTTTGAATATTTGCTATCTATGTGGACAGTAATATGGAGCTGTTGGCAACAAAGGAACAACTGGAAGAAGAAGTTGAGAAACTAAGGAGGTAAAGCTAGTCAATTTCCATGTTTCTTTTCAGGATATGTCATTTTGGACCTTTATGAAATTTTCTTGTTTTCAAAAGTATTTGATATTGTTCTCTTACTATTGACTCACTGACATATTGTAATGAAATGTGAGTTTTACA
Source organism: Aragoa cleefii (assembly GCA_036897905.1). Lineage (NCBI taxonomy): Eukaryota > Viridiplantae > Streptophyta > Magnoliopsida > Lamiales > Plantaginaceae > Aragoa > Aragoa cleefii. The sequence continues at coordinate 13,569 of JAYMSH010000025.1, read as the reverse complement.
AATGAAATTAGCCTTCTTCAAACATTTGATTAGTGTTGTTTCGGATAAATGCAGGGAAGTGGATGAACTTGCTTCTAAAAAGAGACGAGAGGAAAGTCAAGTTACTACAATAACTTCATCTAGTCAGCTTGCCACATCATTGGTCTTCTCAAAAAATGACCTGGACAAGACTCCTACTATTCTGGTAACTAATTGTCTAACATGTCTTAAATTTTCAGCAAGTTACAATTAATCATTTGTTGAATTCTAAAACATTAATTGTTGTCATGCTTTTATCAGGAAAACCATAAGAAACAAATGTTGGTCAGCTCTGATTTTGAGAAAGGGATTGAGGTAAATTAATCCACAATATCTATTATGCTATAAATGTCTTCTACACATCCAATGATTAGGAGTAAATGAAGTAGAGATTGAATAGTAGTAGGACCCTTCAGTAAAGATTGTTTGATCAGTACCTGTATTGTTATTAACAATGGATTTGCATAAATGTTGCAAATTAGCATGAAGTTGCATGAAAATAGTGTATGGATCTTTTGCCTGTCTGCTATCTTGAAATCTTGGCTGATATGTTGAAAAATTCAAACAGGAGAGTATTGGAAAGCAGAACTGCACATTAATTGCACCATATGAGTCCACAGCTGGTGGACAGAAAAAGCAAAAAGAAGTACAAGCAATGAATGCTGCTGCATCTGAGCATGAGACATTGAAACTAACCAAACACCAGTCCAAGGCCGAAATTGCAGCAATCCCAGAAGCAGAAAACAACTGGGCTGCTACTGCTGAGCAAAAAGCAGCCAAGATTCAAAGGCTGAAGAGTGGGTTCAGAATCTGCAAACCACAGGGGACTTTTCTTTGGCCAGCTGACATGGTCAAACACAACATTAGTGTTGTGAATAATCCTGGTTCTAACAGCATGGTCACTATCCAAGTTGATGTACCAACCCCACCTTCAGTTTCATCCTCCAATGCCTTGACTCCACCTCAGCTGCCTTGGCACCACCACCTCCCTCCTGTGTCTCCGGTCAAGCTGAGGCCTGAGAAACGTGCCGTTACCGTGAAAGTATCCACCAGTACTCCTATGATCAACCTAAATGATGTCCCAATGGATCATCCAATGCCACTGGTGAGAAACTAGCCTTTGCTTGTTTTTGGGGTTTATTGCATGTACTTCCTTTAAAAGATGTGTCTTAGTTTGATAAATTACACCTACCCCCTTACTCTTTGTATATACTTACATTTACCCTCTTGATGTTAACAATATCCTTGCACTCACTCTGCCCTAGAAAGTTACATTTAGACTCTCTAGATCCTCGGTTTAATTCTCAAACTAGACTATGGACTAATCATGGAAATCGAGAAACTATCTCATGTTTGAGATAGTGAAACAAATAATTGGACTGATTGAATGAAATCCAACTTGAGCGCAAAATGAAAAATACTGCATGCAAATAAGTTTTCTGATTGTTTCATTAAACAGCAGCTACAGTTGAAGGGAGTTTGAAATATACATTGTTATGTTAATGTAAGATTTTCTAACTGAGAATGTGGACTCTTGGTGCAGGTTTCATCTACTGTATGTACAGGCATATGGGAGAATTCTGGTTTTGGGCCAAGAAATGTGATGGGCTATAATGATCAAACTCAACATCAAAACAATGCCGGCTGCACCAGCTCTTCAGCTTCAAACTTCCCTTGGTTGGCTCTGTCCACACCCAAGTCTGCCTCTGATAAGTCAACCCATGGTTGAAACTCATCCGCATTACTATTACACTACTAAGTATAAGATATATAGAAAGTAATATCATTTAATGAACCTAATCATGAGTTCTTGGCTATGTCCAGAGCTTTTTTTTGTCACAAACTTGTGGTTTTACGAGGGACGCACAAACATGGTTCTGATATGGAAAATTCAAACACATTATATCTTCTTAGTGCAACACATGTTATTTGTATGCCTTTCTCCAATTTCTATGTTTAGTGAAAGAGTGAAACGCAGGCAGAGGAAATAAACAGAGAGAACCCGCCCGGTACTTAACTGACTTTTAACTGACTTTGCCACAGCAAATGTTCATGTGCATCAGCGAAAATGTGCTAAATCACAGAATTTAGAAGCCAACTACCAGAAACTGATTAGTACTAAGTGTCTATTTGCAAAAACTTCTCAGATGCATAAACAATTTCTAAAAACTGTCTTGAGATTCATGAAGGTGTTTCACCCTGAAAACAGTTTTTGCAGTGTTTTTTTAGCTCCAGTTTCTGATAAACTCGTATTGCAAACAATGTTTTCTTCAGAATCAGTTTCTCAAGAATCTGAAACTTTTGCAAACAGGCTTGTTTGCTAAACATATCAAAAAAGTCATATAAGTACCAAAGACGAGTTTATTTGAAGCCTTCCAGCTTAAACATGCTGCAATTCTGGAAAACCATTCATTGAGGAAAACATTGCATCAACAATTATTTATACGATTTAGCTAGACACCCATATGTTGACAGTGAAAGAGACTCAATCAACAGAATCCAACGAGACAAGCTCTTTTCACCAACAGGACGGCCACGATACAGAACTAACTCAATAGACTTGCTATCCAAGTTGTAGAGAAATATTTTCTGTTGCAGGTTCAGGACAGCAATAGCAGCTTCGATGGAATCAACGCCTCCAATTTCAATTTGCTTCCTGCACTAGTAACTGTACCATGAAGGCTCTTCTTTCTCTTCTTGGTTTCAATCAACAATGCCATGTCTTTGCTGAGACAGTCATTGTTGATTGTGTGTGTCAAGACCCATTCGTTCTCCTTTATCACTCCTTTATCACTGTGGCTCGCCTGTAAACACCATCGCCATCTTTCTGGAGCATCCAAAATCTCACACTCTCACCGCTACTCATGCCAATCCATAAGACGTCATCAGCAGATGACCTAGTTAGAGAAAAGTCATGGCCAATGCCCCGTGGGAGCTCGATCAGCTGCAGGTGCTCTTCATCTACCTTTAAATCGTAAACCACCAGGCCATGGACCTAGTATACCAATGTAGCACGCCCCTTGGTACACAAAGGGCTTATCGAAATAATAACTGGTCTGCATGGAAACGAGCGTCGACATTGTCCATTTACCGGTCTTCGAAGAGTAAGCTCCTACAAGACAAGTATGCCACGGTTTGGGGCAAATCCCGACTACCCTGAAACTCGGTACTTGTTCACACGTATTCTCCTAGCAAACCAATCCAAAGTTGTCAATATCAAACACACTAGGCTGCGGCATGGAAACCCATGTTCTAGTAAGCGGATTTACCACACAGTAGTTACAGTTGTCGCCGCCACATAGAACGAGTCCACCCTACGAATGGATGACGCTGATGAATTTACTTGGCAACGGCCTGATCTTGTACTCATATTGCGCAACGGGCAAAATGTTTATTGAGTAAAGAACATGCGGACAGTTACAGTTTCTTATCCCTTGGATGAAAGCTATTAAACGTCCATCCATCGCCACAAAGTATCTCGCTTCTTGTTCTAGCGCCATAACGCTCAAGAAAATAAGGATCAGCAAAGCTGTCACTCCATCTCATCGAGACGCATTTGAACCTGAAGATCAATTTTCGCGGCAACCTTACTAGTATGTCCATCAATACGTCACTGTTACCCTCTACTTTCTCCATAGGCATCATCCATCTTGATTTTTTTAAAGAACTATGCATTCTGATTTCTGCCAAAAGGGGTAAATTGAAATACATAAAAGACTTCAGTTTTTAAGTTTTAACCCTCTGATGTTATTATTCCAAACATAATTTTACTAAAATTACTCAGTCGTAAAGCATCAATCACAAAATGTAAAGTAGTTCATGATTGTTGGAGAAAATTAATAAATTAACACAAGAACAGGGGAAAAGGGAAAATAATAGGGATATATAATCACCTCAAATTTGGTTCAATTCGATTGTCCATCTTCTTGAATCGTTTGGAGAATGGTTACCCGATGAAAGTGGAGAGAATTGAGAAGAAATGGCTACTAGCTGCAAACCCTAAACCTAACCAAAATGGGAATTTGGGCCTTTTTGCTTTTCCTCTTTTTTTTTTATCTTTTTTTGTTTTTGTTTTCCTACGTAGCTTTTTGCTTTATTTGGGCCTTTTTTGCTTATTCCCGCTAAATGCACATTTTCAAAGTTTTATTATTTTTTACCCACATTAGTCGCTCAAACAAGAAATATTATAGGTGACAACTCGTCTATATAGTCATTCGTATAGTAATTCAACATATTGGTCTGCATCCCCCAATAAGTTTACTATGAATACACAACAACAACAATAACGTATCCAAGTTCCCGTCTATAGGCAGTGTATGTGGAGGATGAGATGTACGCAGTCTTACCCTACGAATAGGAGACTGTTTTCGGGAGAGATCATCGGCTCAATTTTTTTTTTCAGTAAAATTTAAATCAACATTTAAAGTAAGTTTACTAGGAATAGGAAGAAAAAAAAATCAAAAGAATTGAACATATTGAATCCTTGGGAACCATCACAAATACGGTGGCCTTTATATGAACCGGAATTTGACAAGTCCATACTCATGTTTTAAGTGTGTTTTGATAACAAAGCATGGCAATTGAGTCGGTCGGAATCAGCGTACTGTCCGGAAATTCTAAGTTGGGACTTCGATGGAAAATTTGGGAGAGATCCACTACTTGTACGATCTAAATAGGTGGATTCACGGAGCATTTGGAAAACCGTTTCCCATTTTTAATTGAAGGAATTTATGCGTGACAATTTGCTAGTTAATTGGAATGCATGTAATAGCTAATTTTTTCAGGGTTGAAATGTCCATCATATCAATCATAATATTGTTGATTTCTCAATAGACTTTTTTTTTATTCGTATATCATTATGCTTTTCAATGGGCCCATGTTAGTCGGGTTTAGAAAAGCCCAAACTCGACCCGTGTAATAGAATGAGCTTCGAGCTCCGAGTTTAAATATATCAAGCCCAGGTTCGGCTCACAAAATAAGTTAGGTTTCGAGCATACTAAACCCAAACCCACCCGACTTAAATTATTTCCTTTGAGCTTACGACTATGAAATCAAATGAAAATAATAACAAAATGTTAGATTATTCAAATATAGACCTAACTGATGCATAAACAAACCAATATGCCAACTACTCTGAGATGTTTGTGTATATTTTAATTTGACACTGTCACTTACAAATGATTGATTTAGATTTGAGACTAGAGTGATACAAAGTGAAAAAGTGAAAATTACAACAACAACAACAACAAAAAACCCATATAATCCCGCCCATAGGCAGGGTATGAGGGGGTTAAATGTACGCAGTCTTACGCTATAAATAGGAGACTGTTTCCGAAAGAGACCCCCGGCTCACCTTATTTTTATTTTTTATAAAAAGTAAGACGGTTTAAAAAGTAGGCAGCTGAGAAAACAGAGAAAAAACAAACTACAAACACCAAACAAATAAACGGATAAGCAAATAATCACGAAGCAATTGGTACGGACTAAGTCAGGAAAAAATTAAAATGCATAAAAAACTACACGAACCAAAAACTCCCGCACAAAACGAGGATAGCATAAATGATTACTGAAAACACACAAAAGTTAAAAGCAAATAAGCATGTAGGAAAATCAAGTACCGAATACACAAAACAACAAACAATAAGTAATGAGCAATAGGAACCCAAGGACAAACAAGTACCAAAAATAAGACAAGCACAAAGAAGTTTGTATCCTCGGACTGGGTTTGGAGTCTGAGTCTATCCCTCTCTTATCGATATGCTACTTCTCCAGCTCGATCGATCGAAGGTCAAATTCGCAGAGAGATGTAGCTCCGCTAAGTCTAAACGAAGAATTTACTCTTCCCAAGTCCTCATTAGTCTCCCTCTACCTTTTCTCCCTTGCACTTGCAGCCCTTCGACTCGCCGCACAGGTTCCGTTATATGTCTCCTGCTCACATGCCCATACCAGCGCAATCTCCCTTCTCTCAACTTTTGACTGATAGGTGCGACTCCCAACTTCTCCCTGAACACCCCATTTGGTATCCTATCCAACAAAGTACGTCCGCACATCCACCTCAGCATTCGCATCTCCGCTACTTCAAACTTTCGCACATGCGTTAGCTTCATAGGCCAGCACTCAGACCCGTAAAGCATGGCAGGTCTAATTGTTGTCTTATAGAATTTGCCCTTCAGCCTTAAAGAGCACTCCCTGTCACACAACACTCCCGACGCTGATCTCCATTTTGCCCAGCCAGTCTGGATGCGATGCAAAACACCGCTCTCTACTTCCCCATCCTTACGTAGATAAGAACCTAGATATTTGAACCTATCATTTGGTGGGAGGTTTGGTGAAAATTATAAATTGTAATTGAACTTTGAGAGATAAAAGTACAGTTTGCCCTTTAATTGAAGAAAAAATTACTAAAGTTAATGAACATACTTATCTTTGTTTAACACCTTAAAAACATATAGTTACAATTTAAATTTTGTAATCTACAAACAGCTAATGTAAATAATAAATAATATATTTACTAATATATCAGACCGGATCTATATAGGGTCGAGTTTGGCAAAGCGCAAATCCTGTTCATTTTCATTTCGGGTCTCGATTTCAAGCCCAAGCTCGTCGGACCCTAATGAAATTAAGTCCAACGAGCTTTTATTCGGATTGAAAGGGTCAACCCGGCCCAATTGACAGTCCTAATATCATTACTGCCAACAAACATTCAAAAATCATGTTTAAACATTCAAAAATCATGTTTAAACATTCAAAAATCACGTTACTCTCAACTGTTATATCTACTATTATATCTATTACTAATTTGATTACATCACTTATTCCGTTTGACTATATAAATCTTATATACTTCTTATTATTTCATAATTAAGCTTATATTCTCATTATTCTGGAGCATGTACCGGGTTGGGAAGAAAATGTACTACCTCCGTCCCGAAAAACATATTTCATCTGACTTTTTTTTATCAAGTGTTTTTGATTTTGGCCACGAATTACTACTAACATAAATATATGAAAATTCAAGTATTAAACTTTCATAATATCATTTCATTTAAATCGTTTACTATTATATGTTAGTAGTAATTTGTGGTCAAAATCGAAAATCGTTGACAAAAAAAAAGTCAAATGGGATATGTTCTCCGGGGCGGAGGGAGTACCGATACAAGTTGAGACCGACAAGTATCAGATAGCTTAAAAGCTTGTATTACTAAAAAAACAGGCCCCAATATATGAAACATGCATCAGGTTGTGAAAAACATATGCGAATACAAATTGAGATCGACGAGGACTTGGTAGTACCTATATCTTCAAAACATGTATCGAGGCGTGATTTTTATTGAACTGGAAAAGTAGGTCGGGTCGTTAAACTGGTAACTTTGAATGAGTTTCGATTGATTCCATTACGTAGAGAATTTGGATAGCTAGCAAGAATCGTGTATTAAGTGTGAGTATGTGTGTGTGTATATATATTTTTATTTTTATCATTTCAGTTCTAATGTCACTAATATGTAAATAAGAATATAGGTAATATTAATATAAGTAACTTTAATTAGCAACCTTTGGTATTATGAAGCAATGTTTGTTCTTTGAATTTAAGCGTATGACATGAAGAAGATATAGTAGCAATGGTTGATCATTACGCAAAAACAAATGAAAATAGCATACTAGCAAGGCAAGGATGAATTGGTAGACTATTCGGGACAGAATAATATCAACTCAACTTATTAACATATCGACTACTATTTAGTCCACCCTTGTGTTCTACGAAGAAGCACAATTGAACGAATGCGTTCATATTCAATTTAAGCATCTTACAATCATTGTTCAACGATTATGCAAGTCTTGTAATGTATCTTACTTGGTTAGGGATATTCGTTGTCATAAGATAACTACGGGCATGCTTATGCTTGCCGGACTGGCCCCTAAAATCTAAAAAGAAACAATTTTTTTCTTATAAAGGCCCAAATCTTGTCCTGTTCAACATCATCGTTAAACACACATATCACATTCACAACCAATATGTTTAAGGAGAGAGAAGACACTCACAGTTGTGGGGTGGTTGTGTCTTGCAGGAATCTTCTCTGAACGGGAAAAGGAATAAACCATATTAGCGAATAATGTAAAAGGTTACACATTCATATCTAACGATTTTCTGCAAGGTGGTGACGAAACGTATAACTTGTACAAATCTTTTCATTTTCCAAGTCGATATGATCCCTTTGTCCGTATAACTATTTACTCGATCGCAGACATTTCTGAAACACCTCTAACAGAGGGATAAATAGTAAATTTTGAAAGAACTTATTGTCAACCTCTTTCCTATATGAATCTATTTGATTCTAAAGGGAAGAATTTGGATCAGTATCTCAATTCAAACATGGGTTTGATTCACACTCCATGTTCTGAGAAATATTTACCACCAGAAAAGAGGAAAATACGGAGTCTTTATCTAAAGAAATGCATTGAGAAAGGGCAGGTGTATAGAACCTTTCAACGAGAGAGTGCTCTTTCAACTCTCTCAAAATCGAATCTATTCCAAACATATATCCCATGGTTCCTTACTTCGACAGGGTACAATATCTAATTTGGATATTTTTAGATACTTTTTTAGAATTGCCGATACTAAGTAGCAGTTAAAAATGGGTATCCATCTTTCATGATATTATGCATGGATCAGATATATCATGGGGAATTCTTAAGAAAAAAGGGGCGTCTTCCACAATGGAATCGAATAAGTGAGATTTCGAGTAAGTGTTTACATAATCTTCTTATGTCCGAAGAAATGATTAATCGAAATAATGAGTCACCATTAATATCGACATATCTGAGATCGCCAAATGTTCGGGAGTTCCTCTATTCAATCCTTTTCCTTTTTCTTGTTGCTGGATATCTCATACACATTTTCTCTTTGTTTACCGGACCTCTAGTGAGTTACAGACAAAGTTCGAAAAGGTCAAATCTTTGATAATTCCATCATCTATGATTGAGTTGCGAAAACTTCTGAATTGGTATCCTACATCTAAACCAAATTCTTTCTGGTTAAAGAATTTCTTTCTAGTCGCTCTGGAACAATCAGAAGATTCTCTACAAGAAATACATGCTTCTGGTGGCAACGTGCTTGGTCCCGCTTATGGGGTCAAATCAATACTTTCTAAGAAGAACTATTTGAATATCAATCTCATCAATACCATCAATCTCATACCAAATCCCATCAATTGAATCACTTTTTTGAGAAATTCGAGACATCTAAGTCATACAAGTAAAGAGATCTATTCATTGATAAGAAAAAGAAAGAACTGGAACGGTGATTGGATTGATGATAAAATTGAATCCTGGGTCACGAACAGTGGTTCGATTGATGATGAAAAAAAGAATTATTTGTGCAGTTCTCTGCCTTAACGACATAACAAAGGATTGACCAAACTCTATTGAGTCTGACTCATAGTGATCATTTATCAATGAATGACTCTGGTTATCAAATGATTGAACAATCGAGAGCAATTTACTTATGATAATTAGTTGACATTCATATAAAGGATCTATTGAATTATGAGTTCAATACATCCTGTTTAGCTAAAAGACGGGTATTCCTTGCTCCTTATCAGGCAATCACTTATTCACAAACTTCGTGTGGGACTAATACTTTGCAATTCCCATCTCATCGAAAACCCTTTTCGCAACGCTTAGCCTTACCCCCTCTAGGGGAATGACCCGGTTTGACCCATTATTCGAAAGAAGTTTTTACGAGATCCCTATCTACCAAAATTTTAACTTCTGGCTCCGGCGTATGAATAATCAATCATTGAGTCCTCCTCTTTCGGAACAACACATACAAAGAGACCTGCCAACAGTCAAATAATTAGTAAACCTTTGCAAAGAGATTTCTATAATTAATTTCTTTCTTTTTTATTTTTTTATCTCCCATTTATCTATTTACTTTAGTTCTTTACTAGAGCAATTATGATTTGGAAGTCGATATGGGGCAAGTGTTCGGATCTATTATGACATAGTCGTGAGGCGCTTAACATACCTTTTGAATCTCAAAAAACCTTTTTGTAGCTTTTAGTTGGCGCAAAAATGATTTTTTTTGTACAACCTGGTGGTATGAATGACTCTATTCCAAATAACGAGTGGACCTCATAAAATAACTGTCATAACTCTACTATATCTTTTGTTTCATTTCTTTTGGAACAATCAAAAATACTTTCTTGATTATGGATTTACTGTCATAAATTCAATGCATAATTTCAGTATTCAATGTGTATTACTGAATAATCTCATTTTTCAATTATTCAACCATTTCATTTTAACAAGTTCAATGTTAGCCAGATTAGTTAACATTTATATGTTTCAATGCAACAAGATGTTATTTGTAACAAGTAGTTTTGTTGGTTGGAATAATTGGTCACATTTCATTCATTCTTAAACCCAGCGTTCTTAAGACCAAAGAGTCGGGGGGTGGGGGTTGCTCAAAACAAGGGGCGAAGTTTTTTTTAGAACTTCTTTTTAAATTAGGAGGACAACTCTCTCCTAAGTATTCCTATAATAATCTAAATGAAAGTCTCCATCGATATTCCTCGTTATTAATTTTGAATGATTTGATTCAATTTAGATAAGGCTCTATGCAGGGCGAATTCAAAATTCCCACTAACCGCGTACGCCATCCCATCCCGAGATAGGAAGATAAAAAGATCTTGGATCCGCCCTTCCCGAGACCGGTTGCATCACTTCAAAAAATGATGAGATTGTCAAAACTCATCCTTTATAAATTGATTAGAGAATATTATGAAATATACTACAGCTCTGTTTAGTAAAAGTAGCTGATAAAGTGACCGGAAGCTGATTAGGTGACTGGTAGTTGATCAGGTGACTGGTAGCTGATCAGGTGACTTATTTTACAATAAGTTTGTTGAATTAGCTTTTCAAATCAGTTAGCTTATAAGTCAGTTGGTTGACATTCACGTAACGAATTTATTATCAAATAAGTTCAAGGTGACTGATAAAGTGATGCTAAACAGAGCCTACGTACTCTAAGGTAGTGTTTGCAAATGCTTTTTTTAAGTGCTTATCTGCTTTTCCAATGATAAGAGCAGTTTTTTGGTATTTGCTTCTCATGCTTATGCGTTTGCTTATCTCAAAATAAGCAGCTGGACCTCTATAAGCAGAAATCATCATATAAGATGCTTTTGGTGCTTAAAGCCCATTATTTTATTTTTATAGTAGCCATACCAAAAAGCTCATGCTTTTGCTTAAAAAGTAACTTTTTAACTCTTTAAGTAAAGACAAGTCAAAAGTGCTTCTAATAAGCATTTGCATCCACAACCTAACTCAAATAAATTAACAACGAAGCCAATTGAAGGAGCAAAGACCATGGCATCAAGAAACGTGGCCATCTCATTTGTGAAAATATTGCGCCGACTACTAAGTTATTCTAGTTTTCAAAATATGTTTCACTATGTTAGTGATGCAGCGTACGTGGACAAGAAACGAAGCTGCAGATCAAACTCTCCTTGCTCTCCATATAAATACAACGGTTAATTACTTACAAGTATCAACTCATGAGATGTCTTTCATATTAGTTTAGGTTTAAAAAACTTTTCATATTATTCTCATTCTATTTCATACAGGTCTCCTCGCAGTTTTGAAAACTCGATTTTTCCCTTTTCGTTATATGAAAAAATGCGTCATCTTCACCGTAACTCATCAATATCTACGGTTCAAGATCAACATTACATATTTTTCGAGTGAGGGGTCGAGTAAAATTCCATGAAATAGCTCAAAACATGTGGATTGGTTGTGTTCTAGGGATATTAGTTGGTTTCGGGCATTGGTTGTGATTCGCAGAGTATTGGTTGGGAGATTCGGGGGTATTGGTTGGATTTTTCGTGGTACTGATTTGAAAATTTATGATAATGTATTAATACACCTTATACGAGTATTGTTTGGAATTCAAGGGTATTGGTTGTGTTTTTCAGGGTATTGGTTGGGATCCGGGGTGTATTGGTTGGTATAATTGAAGACTAATATGAAAATTTTAAAGTTCTAAACTAATATTAAAGTCCCTCCATACTTTGAAATTTGAAAGTAAATGACCATAAATACAAATGATTGATAAATATGAAGGAAACTTTAGCTTTTCATTCAATAATCAATTGAATATCACAAAACGCCCAGCACCTATTTAAATACGAAATTTTAGATGCGAAATTGTAAAGAAATATTAAAAAGATCCACGAAATTAATACGGTGCGGAAAATACTAAAAAACACCAATCTGACCCTCAAGATGGAAGCATATAAGACCGTTATTGCATGAAAAACACTAGCTAGTATTGCGCCAAAATCCGACACTGGAGTCGAATTCTTCAAAGCTTGTGTAAATTATTCGAAAACTCCAATTTCCGTATATCCTTTAAAACTTAATTCCATCCGCATAAGTCAGAAACGTAAATCATGTACTGTTTAAAGTTTTTCCAGTACTTCGGACAACTATGCAGTACTCAAGAAACTTATTGCATAAAACTGGTCAACACGATAAATACTACTTGTACAGCAATAATTCTTGTATAGCAATCCAATTAACCACAATTGTTGTAACTTTTTCTCCATTTGCAGTTTCTCTGCCTGCTAGCCCTTGTCGTGGTGTTGGTTCTAAAAATTCAACTGGCGTTAGGTGTTGTACTTACCTAGTCTGTAAAGTGCGAAAATAACTATTAAGTGTGACTTAGCCGCAGATGACAAGCGTGGTCACGAATGTTAATCCCTGAATATTGTACTATTATGCTCATACTGTTAGGGGGCTATTTCTATAGGGCTGATGCCGCTTTAAGAAGTGCGCTTCGATATCACTTCTGTCCAGGATTACATGTATAATTTTTTCCGGCGTTTGCGCAGCAGAACTCTGTTTGGCGTGGTAGGGAACAAAACCTTATTTATTATATTTGAAGAGATGATTTACAACTTTTCATTCTCTCAGGCACTCACAACTATTTCAATAGCTTTACAACAACAGACTCTTTCACGCACACTTACAAGGGGCTCACTACTTTGTCTCTTGAGAGACTCTAGTCATTGATCTAGCTTCGGCTAGGCATTCACAAGTCTACGAGCTTCTTGCTCTAAACTTAGTAAGCTTCACTTACTTACTACTCTCTCGCAAACTCCTCTTGAGTTACCGGAATTTTCTTTGAGCTTCCGGTTCACGCTCCTAGTTTCTAGAACCTTCTATAAACTTCTCGATTTATTTTAGAATTAATTTTAGAATTTCCAACACATACATTGTATTGTTGTGTTGTTTGTAATTGGCGAGAAACAATAATATGCATGATGCTACTTCCGAACAATCTTTGTTAATTTCACTCTTATAATTTCTCATTATTGATCAACTAGTCTCCAATAAACTACTAGTAATGTAATATTTAATATTTGAGATGTGAATTGCGATAGGAGAATGATCACCACAATTGATTGGTGATTGTTCGTATATTACTTCTCTTAAATAGATAATTACAATAAGAGTTTATAGTACATAATAATTTTATTTATAAGGAAACAT
>JAYMSH010000024.1:0-20531 GCA_036897905.1 Aragoa cleefii | reverse complement strand
AATTTCATATGGTTTGGATGTAATTTATATTAGCTTTTATTAGTTACTAGTCCTGCAAAAAGATCTGTTTAATTGTGCTAGTATTTTATTTGATGTATTCTGATCAAAGAGTAAAAAAGAAAGAAAGAAAGAAAATAAATAAGCAAAAAGAAGAAGGATATACAGGTTCTAACCAGAATAATTGCTTTGACGTTGTCTCTGTCAATGGTGCTTCCATTGACATTATCCTTGTAAATCTGAAGCAAAATATCCAGAAAATTTTCTCTGCTTTTAACTGTATCATCATTTGAATCCAGGTGCTCTTGAATGACTAGATCCAAGAAAATGTCTAGTTCCTTAGCAACCTTGTCAACTCTAGCATCAAAACCATTCACACGATTGATCCACCAAAGACTCGGAATAAAATCGCCAGCACTTAAATTCCCCAATAGCTGCATAAGTTCCGTGATAAGTTGTAGAAACTTCTTTCCGTCGTCCCCTTCACTATACTTCCTTCCAAAAGCAGATCTTCAGATCATGTCATTCGTCAACGAAACAAACATCTCACTCAAATTTATGGAGATGGACAAACCACTTTGATCTTTTCCATCAAAAGTAACATTTCTTCCTCTCTAATGGAAGTGAAAGACTGCACCCTTTTGTTACTCAGAAGCTGGAGAACACAAAGGCTTTTCAGCTTCCTCCAATACTCACCATACGGTGCAACTGTTATATCCTTCCCATCGTAATAAGTCGCCTAATAACACTTGAAGTGGGCTTATCTGCAAAAGAAAGATCATGTTTTTTCATGATCTCCATTGCTGCTTCAGCTGATTGGACAACGATCACTGGCTTGCTGCCAAAGTGAAGAAGCATAATCGGCCCATATTTTCTGCCCAGGGACTGGAGCGACTGGTGAGTCAATATTCCGAGCTGGTGAAGATTTCCGAAGATTGGTAGCTTAGGTGGCGATGGTGGTTGTTTTTTGTTGCTGCGAGGCTTGAATAACTATTTGATGAAAAACCACAGTTAAAATGAAGTGATTAGAAATGGCAGAAATGTATGCAACATGAATGCATCACTATGTTGGGCTGGAAGCTCAATGACATGTCTACGCAGGTTGCTAGATAACTGTGTCGACGAAATGAAAGGTCCTCTTAGGGTTATAACTGTATGGTTCTCTTCAAGGTTACAAGGAAAACTTGATTAATGGCGGTCAACTCATTGTGACAGTGTGTATAGCCAATCACTGTTGCTGGCCTGCAGCTAATAATACTTTGCTAATTATGGTAAAGAATCAATCTGTGGTGTTATACAACTAAAATGTGTGAAACAGCTGTCCACATTCATTACTGTATCAAACCATGACGTCCACAATTGGATTAGCTGATCATTGAGCCAAGACCCTTACTCGTTTAGATTGAAGGCCAATAAACATAAGTTTTGCACTAGAAAGAAGAGGGAGTTGCTACAGCAATTAATGGATTCTTCCTGTGAATGGTAATACCGGGGCATTCTATCATGTCCATTCTTCCTGTGAATGGTAATACCAGGGCATTCTATCATGTCCAAATCCTTACTATTTATGCCTTCAGACAAATCCCATGTGAACTTCTGCAGTAGATTTGGTAAAACAAGTTCAACACTTGTTGTTGCAAATACGATTCCGGGACAACCCCTTCTACCAGCCCCAAATGGGATTAACTCAAAGTCTAGTCCCCTGAAATCTCTTGAAGAATTCAAAAATCTCTCCAGCTGAAACTCGTCGGGTGCATCCCAAGATACATGATCTCTACCGATTGCCCAAGCATTAGTTATGATCATTGTCCCAGCTGATACATCATATCCCATAACTTTAACATCTTCTCGCGCTATTCGGCCAAAAAGTGGAATGGGAGTATGATAACGAAGTGTTTCTCGCACCACAGCTTTCAAATAATGCATTTTCTCCAAGTCATTTTGAGTTATATACTGCTTGCCTCTGCTAATTTCTCGTACTTCTTCTTGCAGTTTGTTCATCACAGATGGGTGCCGCAGGCATTCTGTCATTGCCCATTCTAGAGTCGCAAATGTTGTATCTGTTCCTCCAAGAATTAAATCCTGGTATGATATTATTATTAAATTGCATGATATTCAAATCTAAAGAAAGATAAAAGGCATTATCAATCCTCCTGATCAGTTATTTGATTCCAGTTTTTCCAGAAACCATGCACCAAACTCTACCTTCTGTCCAAATTTCACGGTCCACTCCATCAAGAACTTTCTATAATAGTGAAGAAAATAGTTTAGGTGCAAGATTTCTAAAAGCACAGCAGGAGTTTATTCAGCAGAAATAACAACCGAGGGGATCTTGTACTAGATGTATACGACATGAGGTTTCTTGTTATAAAAGCAAATGTTTACCAATATCTTGTCTAGATCTAAAATTTAGGTTTTAATGATTGATACAGGGTAAAATTTTGAAATTACAAAATCCAGTTTGTGGAAAATATCTTACCAAGAGCCTAAGCTAGAAGAACCACATTTTCGAATATAATTGACTTGAACTGTTATTGGCCTCAGATTTTGGAGTCTAGGCTTGTGTGCTTCAATTCTTAACACTAATACCCACAGCTATGTGTTTGTGTGCCTATCAGCCTATGTGCATATGGATTTTGTCTTTGCTAATGTTCTATGTATCATTCGGATTTTGACAAACATCACTAAGGGACTGTGATTTAACTATATGTATGAGAGAGGTACAGACACATGTTCTCACCAGAATAATCGCTTTGACATTATCTTTGTCGATGGAAGCACCACCATTGATACTCCCCATGTAAATCTGAAGCAGAATATCTAGAAACTTTTGTGTGCCTTCTTCCTCTTTAACCGTATCAATTCCTGAATCCAGGTGATCTTGAATTACTAGATCTAGGAAAGAATCTATTTCTTTAGCAACCTTCTCAACTCTCGCATCAATACCATTCACACGATTGATCCATGAAAGGATCGGAATATAATCTCCTACACTCGCACTGCCCATCAGATGCATGGATTCCACTAGAAGCATCAGCAATTTCTTGCCACTTTCCCCCTCACTGTACTTCCTTCCAAAAGCAGATCTGCAGATCATGTTGTTGGTCAACGACACGAAGATCTCACTCAAGTTCACAGGTGAATGAGATGAAGAATGCGCTTTGATCTTTTCCATCCAAAGCGCCGTTTCTTCCTCCATGATGACACCGAAAGATTACTCAAGAGATGGAGAACGCAAAGGCTTTTCAGTTTCCTCCAGTACTCACCATACGGCGCAGTTGTTATATCCTTCAAATCGTATAAAATTCGCCGTATAGTTCGTGAAGTGGGCTTATCAGCGAAGGCCAGGTCGTGTGTCTTCATGACCTCCATGGCTGCATCAGCTGATTGGATAATGAACACCGGCCTGCTGCCGAAGTGAAGAAGCATGATCGGCCCGTATTTTCGACTCAAGGACTGGAGCGACTGGTGAGCCAATGCTCCAATTTGGTGAAGATTTACCAAGATGGGGAGCTTCGGTGGCGATGGTGGCTGTGTGTTGTTACTTCCAGGCTTGCGTAGCCATTTAATGAAAAGATATAGTGAGACCAAACTGATAAGAGAAAACATAATTGGATGTAACATACTTTCATCAATATGGTATGGATGTTGGAAGTTTAACGACATGTCTATGCAGGTTTTTTCATAACTTAAAACACTATCAAGATAAGATAGGTTCCAGGCTAAGAAGATCAGTGCTCCATGTAAAATTATTATTTAAAATTTTGAAGCATAGAGAGCTAAGATGCTTATCAGCCAAAGCACATGGGACTACGATACCAATAATAGCCTCTAATCTCAATGCACTTCAGTAAGCTCCATGTTTCATTAGTACGTAATCAAGAATTGTTTATATTTTAAATAGCCACCTAACATGGCACATGAGTTATGTTGCAACTACCCTTTAAAAAATGGAAAATTCAGCTGGTATTTGTTCCATAATTGGTACCCGTCCGCTATCAAGCTGTTTCCTATTAAATACAGAGTTCGGCAAGGAGGCGTATCCCAATAAGCACAGCTAAGGTCCCGTTAGGCCAATGTTTCAAATCTTACCATTGTAGGTTGTACTTAATCTGAATGCTAGTTTGTTCCCATTTATGTGAGAGCAATGATGTTAGTGATTGTTCGCTATTGTGATAGTGATGGATTTTGTGCCTGTATCCCTTTTGTAATTTTGAAATGCACAACATTATCAAGTAAATGCAAAAAGCAACTAATCGATAGCCATTATTGGTCAATATTTAGCATGGTGTTCACTATTGGTTTACCTGATCATGGAGCTATAAGTTTTGCATTAGAAACCAGAAGGAGTTGCTACAGCCATCGATACCCCTTTCACTTGAACATACAATATATATAATTTTGGCATTAGAAACCAGAAGGAGTTGCTACAGCCATCAATGGATTCTTCCTGTGAATGGTAACACCAGGGCATTCTATTGTGTCCAGATCCTTATTATTTATGCCTTCGGGCAAATCCCATGTGAACTTCTGCAGCAGATTTGCTAAAACAAGTTCAACACTTGCTGTTGCAAATGCGATTCCTGGACAGCGCTTTCTACCAGCTCCAAATGGAATAAACTCAAAATTTAGTCCCTTGAAACCTATTGAAGAATTCAAGAATCTTTCTGGCTGAAACTTTTCGGGCTCGTCCCAAGATACAGGATCTCTACCGATTGCCCAAGCATTAGTTAAGATCATTGTCCCAGCTGCTATATCATACCCCATAACTTTAACATCTTCTCGTGCTAATCGGCCAGAAAGTGGGATGGGAGTATGATAACGAAGTGTTTCTCGAACCACAGCTTTTAAATAATGCATTTTATCTAAGTCATTGTGAGTTATATCATGCTTGCCCCTGAGAATTTCTCGTACTTCTTCTAGCAGTTTGTTCATCACAAATGGGTTCCACAAGAGTTCGGTCATTGCGCATTCTAGAGTCGCAAACGTTGTATCTGTTCCTCCAAGAATCAAATCCTGGAATGATGCTATTGTTACATTACATAATACAAAGAAAGATAAAAGTCACAAATAATGCCTCTTCAGAATCCATACAATCTAAGAGTGCTGTTCATGGCTACTCTTCTTTTGTACAAGTCACACTTAGAAATGCTTATCCGGGTAAGATATGGCAACCTCATAGTTGTACGCAAGTTCTGCCAAATTCTCCTCGGTTATTTTCATTACGTAATTATGGTGGTTTTCAGAAATGCTGCACCAAGAACTCCCTTCAATCCAAATTTGAATGTTTATTTCCCCCCACCAAAAACTTTCCAATTGTGTATAGAGAATAGTTTTACTTCAAGATTTTGAAAAAGGCAAGAGGATTTTATTATACAAAATTGTTTTTTTTTATATGTAATCTCAGAATATTATTAAGAAATAAAATAATACATAAAAAGTATATTATCATTACAAGTTACAAAGAAAAAGACATAAAGTCCTGAAGATTCGTCACATGATTCTTTGCTACCGCATTGAACCAGACCACATACACCAAATTATATAACCCCAAAGAAGTCACCAGTTTTTATCCCTTAACTTCCTTCTCCATACCCAAACAACACCATCCGCTCTCCCAGGCAGAACCCAAAATTGTTCTGTTGAATTTGCTGGGAAATCTCATGACACTAATGTCCCCACCTATGAACTAATCTGAAGTTATTTATAACATGAGGTTTTATGGTAATTTCTTGTATAGATCCAAAATTTAGGTTTTCATGATTGATGCAGGGAATCATTTTGAAATAACGAAGTCCGGTTTCTGGAAAACATCTTAGCATGAAAAGAACTACATTTTCATATACAAATGACATTAACTGTTATTGGCCTCAGTTTATGGAGTCTAGGTTTCTGTGTTTCAAGTCTTACACTAATGCCCGCAGCTATGTGTTTGTGTGCCTGTGTACGTGTGCATTTCTATGTATCATTCAGATTTAGACAAATGTCCACAGAAGGACTGTGATTTTGCTGTGTGTAAGAGAGAGGGATAAAGAGATGCTCTAACCAGAATAATCGCTTTGATGTTATCTTTATTGATGGAAGCACTACCACGTTATTCTCCTCGTAAATCTCAAGCAGAATGGCTAGAAAATTTTCTCTGCTTTCATCTTTAACTGTATCGATTCTTGAATCCAGGTGCTCTTGAATTACTAGGTCCAGGAAAGAATCTATTTCTTTAGCAACCCTGTCAACTCTCGTGTCAAAACCATTCACACGATTGATCCACGCTAGGCTTGGAATAAAATCTCCAATACTCACAATGCAAAATGCATGGCTTCTACAAGGATCTCTAACAGTTTCTTGCCACTTTCCCCTGCACTGTACTTCCTTCCAAAAGCAGATCTGCAAATCATGTCGTTTGTTAACGACACAAACATCTCACTCAAGTTCACAGGCAAACAAGCCGAAGAACGCGCCTTGATCTTTTCAATCAAAAACGCTGTTTCTTCCTCCATAATGAAACTGAAAGACTGGACCGTTTTGTTACTCAGTAGCTGGAGAACGCAAAGGCTTTTCAGTTTTCTCCAATACTCGCCGTAAGGCGCAGTTGTTATATCCTTCAAGTCGTACAGAATTCGGGTAACAGTACGTGAAGTAGGCTTATCAGCCAATGCCAGGTCGTGTGTTTTCAGGACTTCCATGGCTGCATCAGCTGATTGGATGATGATCACTGGTTTGCTCCCGAAGTGAAGAAGCATTATCGGCCCGTATTTTCTACCTAAGGATTGGAGTGACTTGTGAGCGAATATTCCGAGTTGGTGAAGATTTCCCAAGATTGGTAGCTTTGGTGGTGATGGTGGCTGTGTTTTATTACTACTGAGTTTGAATAGCCATTTGATGAAAAGATAGAGTGAGAGTGAACTGATGAGGAGAAGCAGAAATGGATGTTGTAAATCTAAGCTTAACGACATGTCTATGCAGGCTGTTAGATAACTGTAAATGAGAGATCTTGATTAGATTTGTTCCAGAAATCCTCCTTCAAGACTAAGGAAGAAGAAGATGACTGGCACTGAGGTCAACTCATGATCGTGATAAAGAGTGAATAGCCAATAAATGCTGCTGATAAGCATATTTGACTTAGTCATAGTAATGAGTGAGTGGCCAATAATGAAAGACTAATTGGACATTTCACTTTCATGCTTGACAATAAAGCATTACCCCCTAGAGCCGAAATTTCATACTTAAACCCCCTAGGTCTATAAATATCGAAGGTTGGGTGCAGAGAACTCCCTTCAGCAGAATTTTTATTTTTAAGGCATGGTGTTCTGCATATAACTTCTACAGTTCCACTCAAGATTGGATCTACTTCACAGAACAGAGAGCAGCTTGCATTTTTACAGAAGATGCAGAAATAGTTGCCTTGAAATTTGCTTATGGGATCTCGACCTAGCTTATTGTGGCCCAAGTAAGTTGATGTTTAAGGATCATATGAAAGTTGAGTAGGATTATTAGCGAATAACTATGTCAATCAAAATGCATAGTTCACCAATGAGATATCTAGATTGGCAAAACGGGCTTCCTCCTATTTAGCCTCCTATATTCTTCATAAACTTTTTACCCCGTAAAAACAAAAAATAGGCAGAGAGGCCCATTGAATTGTCGCAAAAGGTGCAACGTGACCCCCTATAAACTTTAAATAGTCAGAGAGCCCCCTGTATTGTTACAAAAGGTGCAACGCGACCCCTTCCCCCGACTGTATATGCCCTGATGGGTGCGATTCAGACTGATGAAAGTACGGTAAAATGTCATTTTTACCCCTAAATCGCTAAAAATAAAAGGAATCCAGTTTCTTTAACAATAATATTAACTTTTAAACTTTTGTATTTATGATGAATTTGCTAAAATCAGACTATAATTGTCAGACCAGTAAATTCAAAATTTACTAAACTTTGTAAAAACCAAAACTTATGTGGAAGAAAATGGGTTCTTTTCATTTTTAACGATTCGAGGGTAAAAGTGATATTTTACTGCACTTTCATCAGTCCGTGTCGCACCATTCAGAGCGTCTAATGCACAGATTCGGATGGAAGGGGTTGCGTTGCACATTTCACGGCAATACGGGGTCTCTCAGGACATTTAAAGTTTACAGGAGGTCGTGTTGCACCTTTCGTAACAATACATGGGACTTCTGTGCCTATTTAAGATTTTCAGGGGGTATACAGAACTTTATGAAAAATATAGGTGGTTAAATAGGAGAAAACCCTTCCAAAACTGTAGGCTATCGGTTCAGACCTAATGGTTGTACCCTAGTTTAATGATAGTCATTTGCCATTGATGTGATATTGATGAGTTGTAATGCTATGAAGCACCAGTTATCTTAAGAAGATACAATAAACAGAATGGCGTTCATAAAAGGTAAATGAACAAGCCATCCACATTCCATACCGGACAAAACAGTTGATTTTGAGCCGAGTTTGGAGCCATAATGTGTAACTAGAACGGAACATACAATAAACAGAATTCTTGCATCAGAAACAATACTGAGCCGCTATAGCATAGAGTGGATCCTTCCTATGCAAGAAACAGGATTCTTGCATTAGAAACAACAGTTCGTTGCTACAGCAAATAGTGGATCCTTCCTATGAAGGGTAACGCCAGAGCATTCTATCACCTCCGAATCCTCCCTATTCACGCCCTCTGGTAAATCCCATGTGAACTTTTGCAGCAGATTTGCTAACACATGTTCGACACTCGCTGTCACAAATGCAATTCCAGGACAACGCCTTCTACCAGTCCCGAAAGGTATTAACTCAAAGTCTAGTCCCATGAAGTCTATCGAAGAATTCAAAAATCTTTCCGGCAGAAACTTTTCATGTTCATCCCAAGAAGCAGGATCTCTAGCAATTGCCCAAGTATTAATTAAGATCATAGTCCCGGTTGCTATCTCATATCCCATAACTTTAACATCTTCTCGTGCGACTCTGGCCAAAAGTGCGACCGGAGTATGACATCGTAGTGTTTCTCTCACTACAGCTTTTAAATAATGCATCTTCTCCAGATCATTATCTGCTATGCTCTGATTGTCTCTGAGAATTCCTCTTACTTCTTCTTGCAGTTTGTTCATTACTAACGGGTGGCGCAATAGCTCTGTCATCACCCATTCTAGTGTTGCAGATGTTGTATCAGTTCCTCCAAGAATTAAATCCTGAAGTAGCACATGCATGGCTTTATGAGATAGCTCTTGAAGAAAGGTAAGAACACAAATGCCTTATTAGTACATGACAATATATATTACAGAAGTGGTAATATTGATGCATCTTTTGTATAAGTTGCGCTTGTAAATTTACTTATTTCGTTTATAGATCCAACATTTAGGTTTCAATAACAAAAATGAGAAACGGCTCTTGAAAGAATTTTTTCCATAAAAAAGAGCTACAGGAACTGCAGTTTCAGTGTATCACTTTGAGAAACTGTTATCAGAGTGGGATCCTGACTCTATGTTTCATGTGTTTCAATCCTTGAATATATATACTCCATCTTTCTTCGTGTGTGTGTGTCACATGATAACTGTGTTTCATGTTTGCTGATCTTTGTTTCGGGTTGCAGTAGAGAAATTTACATTTATTTTCCCCAAGTAGGCAAGGGTGGCTGGACCCGACAGCCGGACAGACTCATACGAGACCAACCCTTTGAGGTTATGTTTTCTGATTTTCTGTTATCATTCAGACTTCACCAAATGTCCATACAAGGGATGCCTTCGCAATATGTGAGACTGATTTGTCTAATAAACTTAGAAACAACACTGCTAGATTGTGTGCTATTACTTTAGTAGATTTATTTTTATGCAAAATTAAAGAAAGACAGATATATATATATATATATACACACATAGATGTTCTCACCAGAATAATTGCTTTGACATTGTCTCTGTTGATGGAAACACCACCGGTATTCTCCTTGTAAATATCTAGCAAAATGGCAAGAAAATTTTCTTTGCTTCCACCCTCTTTATCAGTATGATCACTTGAATCCAGGTTCTCTTGAATCACTCGATCCAAGAAAACATCTACTTCTTTAGATACCCTGTCAACTCTCCCATCAAAACCATTCACACGATTGATCCACCAAAGACTCGGAATGAAATCTCCGATACTTAGAGTTCCCAATAGCTGCATGAGTTCCATGAGAAGTCCTAGAAACTTCTTCCCATCTTCCGTTTCGCTATACTTCCTTCCAAAAGCAGATCTGCAGATTATGTCATTAGTTAACGACATGAACATATCACTCAAGTTCACAGGCAAACGAGACGAAGAATGTGCCTTGATCTTTTCCATCAAAAGCACTGTTTCTTCCACCCTAATGAAACTGAAAGACTGCACCCTTTTGTTACTCAGGAGCTGGAGAACGCAAAGACTTTTCAGTTTCCTCCAATAATCACCATACGGTGCGACTGTGATATCCTTCATGTCGTACAGAAGTCGCCTTGTAATACTTGAAGTAGGCTTATCTGCAAAAGCAAGGTCGTGCTTTTTCATGATCTCCATTGCTGCATCAGCCGATTGGACAATGATCACCGGTTTACTTCCAAATTGAAGAAGCATTAATGGCCCAAACTTTTGGCCTAAGGATTGAAACGACCTGTGCGTCAATAGTCCGAGCTGGTGAAGGTTCCCCAAGATCGGTAACTTTGGCGGTGATGGTGGCTGTGTTTTGTTGCTGCAAGGCCTGAAGAGCCATTTGGTGAAAAGGTATAGTGAGCATGAACTGACAAGGAAAAGCAGAAATGGATGGAACATGACTTCATCAATATTGCGTTGTAAATGGAAGCTTAACGACATGTCTGTGCAGGTCGTTCTATCACTATCTATATCAACAAAATGAGAGATCCTAGATTAGATCAGGTCAACTCATTGTGAAAGAGAGTATCGTAAAGAGTACTGAGTCCCAATCTTAAGGGCTAATCTTAACGGGAAATTTACTTCAGTTAACTTTTTAAGGTCTGATGTTCTATAAGTCAACTGTACAGTTGTATTTAAGGAACACATGGGATGGCATATAGAGTATATGGCATCATCAGAGAATGCAGATATAGTTCCTTAAACAAATGGATTAGTTGCTGAGGAATCTCCACCTAACTTATTCTCCTAGCTGTCATTTTTCTCTCTGCTCATTTACATTTTGGAAGTCAGCTTGATCAAAGTGAGGAAAAATTGCCTAATTATACTGAAACGAGACTGGCTAGCCCCGTTCTTCTGATATTCCAGTTTCGTTCTTGTCTGTGCAGTAAGGAGAAGCCCGTTCTCTATTCTCTATTCCCAGTAACTTAATAAAGGTTTCACAAGGCTCTCTTTCAAGGAAGAAGATAATGAGTACAATAAAACAGGTTAACTTTTGGTTACATAGTGTATGTATAGGCTGGAAATGTTGCTACTAATCGTTTTCAGCACATAATTGTTATTTTTTTTGCATTTCTAAGTTTCCAACTAATTAGACCACATGATATTAGGTGCAAGCTAAGTATACTTAGTAGTCGCATCGCAGTATAGGTTCATGCAGTTATAAAACCCTTCATATTCCAGCAGAGTGTTGCAAATAGATTGGAAAAAAATCAAAGGGAGTTCCTTTGGGGAGGTTTAGGTGACGAAAGAAGAATTCATTTGGTAAATTGGCATACGGTTTGCTCTCCTGTTGAAATAGGGCTGTTGAAATAGGGGGGCTTGGGCTACGTAGACTTTTTCTGTTTAATAAGGCATTATTGGGTAAGTTGTTGTGGCGCTTTGGGGTGGAGAGAGATAACTTTTGGCGAGTCATAGTCATAGAAAAGTATGGTGAAATGGTCGGAGGGTGGTGTTCAAATGAATGTACTAGATCTTATGGAGTGAGCTTATGGAAGTTTATAAGAAAATGTTGGGATGAGTTTAGCAAAAGGTTGAATTTTTTGGTAGGGAATGGGTGTACTATTAAATTCTGGTTTGATAGATGGTGTGGGGAAGTACCTTCAAGAGTGAGTTTTCCTAATCTCTTTCGTATAGCTACAGATCCGTTGGTTATGGTGAGCAATGTTATGGAGATTAACTTTGGAGCAGTCACTTGGAACATTACCTTTTTGAGGGATTTTCAAGATTGGAAGTTGGAGCAGTTTGATTTATTATTAAAGTCCTTGTATGAGGAGAACAGAATTGGAGAGAAGGATAGGGGGAACTGGACGTTGAGTACTAACGGTAAATTTTCTGTTAGTTCTTTTTTTAGTTCCTTAGTGGAACCATTAGACGGTGATTTTTTGTGAAAATACATTTGGAGAAGCAATCTTCTACCAAGGGTATCTTTCTTGGTTTGGACGGTTGTTAGAGGAAAGATTTTGACTATGGACAATCTAAGGAGGCGAGGTATGCATCTTACAGATTGGTGCATTATGTGTCAGCAAGATGGGGAATCGGTTGATCATTTATTTCTACATTGTAATGTTGCTCGTCACTTGTGGAATGCTATTCTGCTACCTCAAAACTTACATTGGGTTATGCCAAGAAGAATAGAGGATGTTGTTCGGGTATGGAGGAGGAAGCTTATGGATAAAGATTGCAGAATTATTTGGAATATGATCCATGGATGTATCATCTGGTGTCTTTGGAAAGAAAGGAAGATACTTATTTTTGAGAGTCTAAGAATGTGGATTTGCTGTTCCAGACTGTTTTGTTGGTTCAATGCTGTTACTAGGAATTCTCTGACAGTTTTTCAAGTTTTTACGGCTTTGTTTTGTAATTCACACTAACAATACACTTCCCGTGTATTATTTTATTTAATAAATTCTGAGATTACTTATCAAAAACAAACTTACCAACTGGTATTTTGTTCCGTAAGTTGGATATGGCCCCTAGGTTGATGGTGGAGGCTCATTTGTGAACGTAGATATGTTTGATTGGCGAAACTGAGGTCACGTTAGGCCAAGGATTCAATCTTACAAGTGTATTTCCTACTCTAGCTAAGTGCTAGTTTGTTTTTCTTGATGGGATGGTGATAAGTATTAATGTTACAGTGCACCGTTATCTGAAGAAAATATACCTGTAAAATTGAAATGTAAATGAACCGCACTGGTAAACACTACGGTGTTCACAATTGGATTAGCTGTTCAAGGGGCATGATGTAAAATATAAACTGCAATAGGAAGAGATTTTTTGCTTTAGAAATTGCAGTGAGTTGCTACAGCATAGAGTGGATTCTTCCTATGAAGGGTAATGCCAGGGCCTTCTATCATGTCTAGGTCCTCCTTATTCATGCCTTCTGGCAAATCCCATGTGAACTTTTGCAGCAGATTTGCTAAAACAAGTTCGACGCTCGCTGTTGCAAAAGCAATCCCAGGACAACGCCTTCTGCCAGCCCCGAAGGGAAGTAACTCAAAGTCTAATCCCATGAAGTCTTTCGAAGAATGCAAAAATCTTTCTGGCTGAAACTTTTCCGGATCATCCCAAGATGCAGGATCTCTACCTATAGCCCAAGCATTAATTATGATCATTGTTCCAGCAGCTATTTCATATCCCATAGTTTTAACATCTTCTCGTGCTACTCTGGCCAGAAGTGCGATTGGAGTATGGCATCGTAGTGTTTCCCGCACTACAGCTTTCAAATACTGCATATTTGATAAGTCATTATCAGTTATTTCCTGCTTATCTCTGAGGACTTCTCTTATTTCTTCTTGCAGTTTTTTCATCACCGTGGGGTGCCGCAAGAGTTCTGTCATCGCCCATTCTAGTGTTGCAGATGTTGTATCAGTTCCTCCAAGAATTAAATCCTGCATTGTGAGATAACACATGTGTAAAGGTAAAAGCATAAATGACTTCATTAGTACACGCACAATGCTATACGTGTCAAAATATGCTGATATCGATGCTCTGGTTCCAAATTTTTACCTGTTTCTTGTATAGATCCAAGTTATAAGTTCTGCAGCTCTATAATTGCTATTAGTTGCGGTTTTCTTATAATCATGCCTATTTATTGGCTTTGCATGAAAATTCGAGAACTGAGTACTGTACTAATCTGTTAGTTATTGTGCTATGCTTTCATGGATGCAATTGTGCTTAATTTATTAGAGGATGAAGATGTTCTCACCAGAATAATTGCTTTGATGTTATCTCTGTCAATTGAAGTGCCATCGATGTTTTCCTTTTGAATCTCTAGCAAAATGGCTAGAAAATTCTCTCGGCTTCTGCCCTCTTTAACCGTATCATCACTTGAATCCAGATGCTCCTGAATTACTAGATCCAGGAAAACATCTAGTTCTTTAGCTACCCTGTCAACTCTCGTATCAAAACCATTTATGCGATTGATCCACCAAAGACTCGGAATATAATCACCAACACTTATATACCCGAGTAGCTGCATGAGTTCTATGATAAGTTGTAGAAACTTCTTCCCATCTTCCCCTTTGCTGTACTTCCTTCCAAATGCAGATCTGCAGATCATGTCGTTGGTTAACAACACGAACATCTCGCTCAAATTCAAACAAGACGATGAACATGCTTTGATCTGTTCTATCAAAAGTGCCGTTTCTTCCTCTCTAATGAAACTAAAAGACTGTACCCTTTTGTTACTCAGGACCTGAAGAACACAAAGGCTTTTCAGTTTCCTCCAATACTCACCATATGGAGCCATCGTGATATCCTTCATGTCGTACAGAAGTCGCCTCGTAACACTTGAAGTGGGCTTATCTGCAAAAACAAGATCATGTTTTTTCATGATCTCCATTGCTGCATCAGCCGATTGGACAATGATCACCGGTTTGCTTCCGAAGTGAAGAAGCATCAACGGCCCATATTTGCTGCCTAGGGATTGGATCGACCGGTGAGTCGATAGTCCGAGCTGGTGAAGATTTCCCAAGATCGGTAGCTTTGGAGGGGACGGTGGTTGTGTTTTGTTGGTAGAAGGCTTGGATAGCCATATCGTGAAAATGTACAGTGAGAATAAAGTGACGAGAAAAACCAGAAATGGATGGAACATTAGTTGTTGTCTGTCTAACTGGAAGCTCAACATGGCTATGATTTATGAAGTTGTGTTCTGGTTACATCAATTTTTCCAACATGATTGAGGACCTTTCTGTATGCTCGGGTGCTGCCATTGACTTGGCCTGCATGACCAAGTCTTGGCGTGATATTTCACCATTCATTATAGACTCACTCTCACCATTTTTCTCTAAATTTTGGATTTATACGCCAATAATTGTAATTTGTCAACTAACTTGATAAAAAAATATTAGTAGAACAATTCACCTCAATCATATATATATAATCTAAAAAACAAACCAATTACTTACACGTGTTCGGGTGAAAACGAGTTGGATATGTAGTACTAGGAGGTTTAAATGAGTGTGAATGCCTAGGGAATGTAATTACGATTTGGACTTGAAATGGCCGGCCGACACATGTTTGTAAATGCCTCTATATATAATTTAGTCTGCAAATGTTTTCATAAATAAGAGAATACGACGGTGTTATCCTTTTTTTAATACTGTTTGTTTTTATCATTATTAACATTTAATACGTTTTTATTGTTCCAGGACGGATGAAGTACTTCGGTTAATGTAGTAGCCAATACATTACGTTGGGTTGTCATTTCTTGGCCTAATCCAAGCCATATCAAGAAGTCTGGACGCATACAACCCAAATTCCATCTCTTTTTTATCTTGAAATAGTTGGCTAAACTCTTTTGGTTTATTGGTTTTTTAGATATACTTTTGGCACTTAGTTTTTTCAGAGATCATTCAATTTGTTGGGTTTATTACAAGATACAAAGTTGTTTTAATTAGGTACAAAAGTTTGTGTGTCCGCTAGGGAAAAGCAAACATAGCTTCATTAGCCGCTTACCAGTGGCTACTCTTTTGATGTGAGTATACATTAAGATTCGCAAATATAATTAGGTCATTGAAAAGTGTATCCAGGTACATAATGCGAACGTACCTAAGTACAAAATAAAGCAACACAAATGTGCGAATGTGTCATTATGTAAGAATTTAAGTGTACCTACGAGCATGTGATTGCACATCAGGACTTGAAAATGTACTCTTTAAATTGCCTTCCTAGGTACACAATTATGTTTTTATGAGGACCAAATCCGAGTTTGGTGGTGTCGTAGTTGCATGCTTAAAAGTGAGACAGAGAAAATAAAATAAAAGTAAGACTACATATTAATAAAATAGGAAGGAAGGAAGAAAGGGATGGTGTCATAGGTGTGCCAGTGAGCCTTACTTGTAATTTTGTATCTAGAAATAAGGCACGCAAATTGGTTAACTCCTTGTGAAAACCACAATGTATGTCTTTCATATCCAAAGAGTTTACCGGTTTGATGTTCCACGCTTGTTATCCTAGCAGTGAGGGTTTGAAAGTTCAATTTATGTAATGAATGAGGTACACGACAACTTCAATTGTAACACACAATTCTTAGTAAAATCTCTTATAATGTGGGTAGTAGATTCACAAAGATCCTATTCTACCCACCTCCACCACCAATATCGCACCAAAAATCCAAAGTGATATCACACTTTTTTACTTGCGTTTTACTTTTGATGTTGTTGCCCCGCCAGTATAACGTTTTACTCAAATCGACCACTCACTCCAAATTGGGCCTATAAAAGCCAGCCCACGCGAAATCATCTACAAAAGGAACGTCTCTCATTCTACCACGTGGACGGCCACAATTTCCCTGTTAGCCCAATATCTCATCTCTAGGGTTTCTTATTTCGCACGCAATTACAACTTCTTCTCTCTCTAGATCTAGATATGGAGATGGAGCGTGTCTCGGAGTTGACCATGGATCGACGGCCAAGGAAACGAGCACGTTTGGGCTGGGATGTTCTTCCTCAGCCACCTAAGGTACTTTTTTCAGATCTGATTTTGGAATTGATTTGAATCTGTTTCGTAGATCTGATTGATTTTCGGAGCGGGTCGGTATAAGAAAGATTGTTTTTTTGTAGGATCTTTGGAATTTGTGAACAATCTTTTGATTTTTTCATCTGATGTAGGTTTTGATGTTTCTGTTGTATAAGATTGTATCCAGTAGATTTGAGATTCAATGTTTTTTCAAGTATAAATTACTAATATTATTAAGATCGGAAAACTGTATTAATTTAGAGAGAATATGGAGGTTAATTTAATATGTTTTTTTTACAAGTGCAATGATACAAAACGAGATTTTACTGTTTATGAATATTCAATTCTAAATAGCTAACATCTATGGTTATCAATAAACGTATGATATAATATCAATAACCTTACGTGTGAATTATTGCTCTCAGTTAAAGGCGACAAAAGATTGAGCTCAGAAGGTTATATAGTTATGGTTTTTACTCTCTTATATTTTGAGTTAAATGTTTTGTATCGTTACAAGCTTCTGGTTATTGTATGTGTAGTATGTTGATTTATATTTTTTCTGTGGATTCATGAACGGAATGTTATTGGTTGGAAAATAGAGTGAATGAGGTAAAACAAATTAATAATTTTTGATATTGAGGAAAATGTGAATGGATGGCTGTGTGTAGGCTCAGGTAGGATTGTTTTGTGGGCAAGAGATTGGGAATGTGACAAGCTATGAACCTTCGAGGGCACTCACGTACAATCCTAGTTCCCTCTATGTTAAGGGCTTGGATCGAAATGGTTCTCCCCCATGGCGAGAAGCTGACAAAGATGGCCATTATATGTTTGAGATCGGAGAAAATTTAACTTCTCGCTGTAACTACCTTTTACTATCATCAGAACCTTTTAATTTTTCTTCTTCTCCCAATTGCATGCTGTAGACTGCTTGTTTCATCTCTTAGGATCACCTGTAGGGTAATATATGCATTTCTTAAAAAAACTTTGAGAATAAAATGATTAATAGTCAACTGCAATTGAATAAATAGCTTTTGATTTCTTAAAAAGATGTTCTTGAAGTAAGAAATAGCTGCATTTACATATTGTTTATTCAAATTTTGTCTATGGGTGTTCTAATTTGTTTTGATCTGATGTCTTTGCAGATAAAATTCAGGGAAAGATGGGAGAAGGTGTGTTAATTGCGAACCGTTTTCCTGTGAATGACTGTAACCCATTTCATTCGATGGTTACTGAAAGTTATATTTTCATGCAGGCACGTTTGGCCAGGTTCTTGAGTGCTGGGATAGAGAAAGGAAAGAAATGGTAGCCATTAAAATTGTCCGTGGTATCAAAAAGTACCGTGAAGCTGCCATGATTGAGGTAGAAGTACTTCAACAGCTCGGTAGACACAACAAAGTTGGCAATCGGTGAGTGTTTCTTTTGAGGCAATGTTAGGTATTTCTGCACTTTCGTGCTTCTGTGATATTTGCAGTGGTTAAACAAGTTTATTCCTTGCAGTTGTGTTCAATTACGGAACTGGTTTGACTATCGTAACCATATCTGTATTGTAAGTACATGATTAATTTTGTGGATCAGTTTCCACAGACTAACAAATATATTGGGGATTAAAACTCTGGATGGACTTAAATGGTGTCGGCAGGTCTTTGAGAAGCTTGGACCAAGCTTATACGATTTCCTTCGCAAAAACAATTATCGCTCATTTCCCATTGATCTTGTCCGTGAGATTGGCAGGCAACTGTTGGAATGTGTAGCATGTGTGTAAATAGTTCTTCTCCATACTAGAGCAAATTCTATCATTGAAATACAGTTTCAAACCTGTGATACCACAATCTTAGGATCAATCTCGAGTTCTATTTTTTGTGTGCAAAACAATAATGCCTTTCTAGCGTGTTTGTCTAGCTGTGTTGACGTTTTTCCTCTATCTCCAGTTATGCATGACTTGCGTCTCATCCACACGGACTTGAAGCCTGAGAACATTCTTTTAGTCTCACCTGAATATGTGAAAATTCCTGACTACAAGGTATCCATCGGAGTTGAGAGAGTGAACTGTTGGTGTTGTGGCATCATGTTTTTTTGCTGATTGCTGACGCAGTTTGAAATTTGTTTCAGGGGTTTTCACGGTCTCCCAAGGATTCTTCATATTATAAGAGAGTCCCAAAATCGAGTGCAATCAAGGTTATTGATTTTGGTAGCACTACCTATGAGAAACAGGATCAAACATACATAGTGTCAACAAGACACTACAGAGCTCCTGAAGTCATATTAGGTAGTTTTTTTATTCGAGCTTTGTTATTATTGGTCCTATCGTTGAAATTCAGGTCACTAATTGTTTCCCATCTTGCTTTGTGATAAACAGGACTCGGATGGAGTTTCCCTTGTGACATATGGAGCGTTGGTTGTATCTTGGTGGAGCTTTGCTCGGTATTCTACCTCTATTCCTTGTTTTTTAAGTTCCCTTAGGTTTTCTTTATAAGTTTTTATTGTACTGGTGATATTAATTCCTACGTTTTGACACAGGGCGAAGCATTATTCCAAACGCATGAAAATCTGGAGCACCTTGCAATGATGGAACGAGTCATTGGACCGTTGCCTACACACATGTTAAAGAGAGTAGAGTAAGCAAAAAGCTCTGTGATCTGTCTTTTGAATTATGGCATGCATGGTCTATTGGCTAACTACCTGTGTTAATCTCTGTTTTATAGTTGTGCTGCGGATAAGTACGTTAGAAGAGGTAGATTAGACTGGCCTGAGGGAGCAGCATCTAGGGATAGTATCAAAGCTGTTTTGAAGTTGCCTAGGCTACAGAACCTGATAATGCAGCATGTGGATCACTCTGCTGGTGATCTCATTCACCTCCTACAAGGACTTCTGAAATATGATCCGGTGGAAAGGCTTTCAGCACGGGAAGCCCTCAGGCACCCCTTTTTTCACCTGAGGAGGTACTAAGCAATTACGCAAGAAACAAGTGTAGTGGTATTTGCGAGGGGAGATGTCGCAATACAGTTTTGGTTCTAACACTGAGTGAATTAGGCGATACACACGGAACCGGGGCAGACGCTAGGTCTCTCATCGGGATTGGGCGCCTCCAACAGTATGCCCGTGTACATAATGAATTTCTCAAGATACTTGTAGTTTGTATTTATTATATGCTGTAACAACAACTTGAGATTTGTTATTTCTGCCATGTTGAGGAAACAGAAATGATTAGATGAAGAATAACTTTGTCAAACTTCAATCTTGATCTCTAAAAGCTGGCATTCACCAAATACAACGTGATCATGAAAGTAAAGTAACAAATTATGTGTGCATATGGTCTTAAAAAATTTCATTGAACAGGGGTCCTTTCTGCATCCTTAACCTTATGAATCGAACATACGGGAGCCTGATTTTCAGAAAGTTACATTCTGATGCCAAACACCTGTTCCGGGCAATTCTGTATGTTTATTTAAGAATGTCGTATATATATATGCATCATGATTTGCGTTACTGAATCTACTCGAGTGTATATCGCGACGGACCAAGAAGATATAGGAAAACTCATCTACAGACAATTCTTATCTCATAAGCATTTTTAAACCTCAATCTGTATGTATGACTGGTTCTATTAAAATTGATTGACACATAAGCTGCTAGCATACCCCAGTTTTACTGATTTTCATGGATCCATTTTTTATAGCAGTATTAATGTTCGTTTTT
>JAYMSH010000023.1:0-20831 GCA_036897905.1 Aragoa cleefii | reverse complement strand
GTTCTCTCACTCGAAAAATATGCAATATGGATTTTGAACAATAGATTTTGATGTGGAGATTATTGCGGTGAATACGACACATTTTTTCGCCTAACGGAAAAGGAGAAAATCAAGTTTAAAAAATGAGAAGAGACTAATATAAAATGGAGAAAAACTAATACGGGAAAAAAAAATCAAACTCTAAACTAATATGAAAGATACATGAGACTCGTAAAAGTAAGTAACCCTTCATAAATTTTTTATCTTATATTTAAATACATTATTCATTATTTTATCTTACCTTTCTACTCTTTTACCTAATTTTCTTAATCCATCCTACTTTTTGTTGTTTTTTATTTAGTAAAGAGTAAACTTTATTTGGGATTTACACTATATATAGATCACCCTCAACCCTTAATTATCGGTGCGAAGGGGCGTACTTAGTTTTGGTGTCGCATTATTATGTTAAATTTGGTTTCGCATCATTATGTAACTTTCGATTTAATTATAAAATGAATTAATAGTGCAATGTCAAAACCAGCTTCGGACTTTGGCTTACCATCGCACTAGTATTGATGGGTTGTGATTAAATATCAAAATGATATATGATTGTGCGAAGCCTATTTAAGTTTTGATAGGTACGAATGATATCTGAACTTAAAAAATCCCATTAAATTTAAAAATAATTTAACATTATTTACCCCCTTTTTTCATGCTTTCTTCACCGCCTCCCATCTCTTATTATTTTCTTCAATAATTTATCCATCACATCACATACTAGCTGAAACTACAGTTGATTTTTATTTCAAAATAAGTATTTCTTCCCCGTATTGTGAGAAAAATAAAATCACGCCCAAAAACTATAATGTCCGAGCCTACCGTTGCGAATAGGTCTTTCACGCAACTTGGTCACATTCAGTACTCTGCATTTATATGACTAAGCAGTATTGTTCAGTTTCCATTTACATTCATCATCAGCCACACTAGAACCAAAACCAGTCATGCATTCTTCCACGTCATACGACGGTGATCAAGTGCAGCACCCACTTATATGTGACGGCCATGTCCTAAACAATGAAGAAGAAGGAAGATATTGGGCCCATAAACGGCATCTGTGACTATACTAAAGAATTCGTAACAGAATCCAAGAAGTTATGGTGCCTAGCCGGTCCGGCCATCTTCAACTCCTGCCAGTACGGCCTCGTCGCCATCACCCAAATCTTTGCCGGACGCCTTCAACTGGCTGCCGTTTCAGTATCGAATTCTGTCATTTCAGGATTTCCTTTTGGAATTCTGGTAAGTAATCAAGATTTTGCAACTTTCTTAGTTTTCACCTCAGAATTCAGATACCTTTTGGAACACAATTGTCTTCTGCACAACAATTTGAGTATCATACTGTTTGGTCTGAATGAATGAATTAAGTTATGTTTGTATGCCTAAATAATGGTGAGCAGGGCCAGGGAACCTTGTGTGTGTCTGTATGTACTGGGACAACACAGTCATAATTAGTTACATAAAGACAAGTTTCACTATCAACTTCCCATAGTGAGTAGGGGCCGGGAGCATTGAAAAGCCAGGTGCTGAAATCCTGAAACAGTTTTCAGAAATAGTAATTTGAGAATCACGTAGGTTTTTTATCCGAAACAGTTTGTTAGTGTTTTTTTAACTTCTAATTTTACAAACATGCGATCTGCATAATCGGTTCTTCAGAATCGGAAATGTCACTTACCACGGTGTTGTTTGAGAAACTTTTTTCGGTTATTTTACTTGCTTTTGAATTTTTCTCGAGCATGTAAGCATATTTTTTGACTTGACAAGTTATAAGGTTCTAATAATAGAAAAATATAGTTGAATTCCTAAGTATCTCACTAAATGCTTTTAAAAGCTACTTTAATTATTTTGTAGCTCCCTCGGAAACAGTCTTCTATTCGTAGGATAATACTGCTTACATCTCACCCTCCCCATACCTTACCTATGAGCGGGAACTTGGGTACGTTGTTGTTGTTTAAGTATTTTGTAGAAACATGCGCAAACATCATTTTGGTAGCTGGTTTAGTAAATCAGCTTCTAGTTCATTTTGGAAAAGCAAAGACTGTATAATTGTATAAATAATTCAAATTGTTTATATTATGGGCGGATCTAGAAAAATATTTCACCCAGAGCCCGAGGTAGACCCATAATTGACATTTTAGCAAGCTGTGCAAGAGCTCACGCCATTGTTAGGGATTAGCATGATCCTTACAACTGATCAGTATGCTCTCTCAGGTATCTATCTGTATTCACACTTCACTCGAAAAGTAAAGAACATGGGGCACTCAGCTAAGTATGAACATTTAACTTATGGTTGCAGGGGTGGCAATCAGACCAGGGCGGCAAACTACCGTCGCATACATGAGCACTGTGTGCTACTTTGTTATCGGTGCTCCTTCAGGGATCCTAATGACTTACAAGTTTGACATGGGCATCCAGGTATATATACATTTGAAAATCAGTAAGGATTTATTCACTTCATACGATAGAAGCTGAGCTGACTGTTCTGAACTGAATACAGTACTCCCCTATTCCGAAGATCTTAGTGGGTTCGCTCCACGAAATTTTTTTTACGAAATCTATTAAAATATGAAAATGTGAATAAAAAGAATTGATAAAATAATTTTCTATTATTTGATACATTCTCCTCGTAACATAATTTTATTAAAAAATTTAATTCACATTTTTTCATATTTTAATGAATTCTGCAAAACTTACTCGGGGGAACGTACCCCCCAAATTTTCCGGGACAGAGGAAGTATAATTTTCTACATGAACTAACTGAACTTATCTGATCTGAATTAAACCGACTTCAACGTTTTTTAAGTTGAAGTGAACATAGTCTCACTGTAATAAACTAATAATGTAACGCTTGCTCATTCTTGCTCTCATAGTATACATATACACAACAAATTTGACCTTTTTCAGGGCATTTGGAGTGGAATGGTCTTGGGTTTGTGCCTACAAACATGCCTGTTACTTAAGGATGATATGGAACACAAACTGGAACGAAGAGGTACAGGCTATACCGAGCATTTTTTCTTCAGCGAACTAATAAGTCATGCTGGGGTGAAAATATCAAAGTATACCATTTCGAATACCATATATTCCTATAGAGATGATTTTGTTGTGTTTATGCAGTCTTATGCAGCCGAAGAAAGATTAAAGCAATGGAGAGGCGAGACAGATGCTGAAGAGGCTGATTAGCAAACATACCAAGTAGAGCAAGTAAATACTCAGATGTAGTGATCATCAATGACAACGTCGCGAACAATGTAGGCTATTTGCAGATTAGCAGCGCCTAATCACTTGATAGGTCAAAAATCTGGTGGCCACTATTTGTCACCGTTGTTACTATTTGATAAACAGCGAACATTGCTGCTACTGTAGAGGCGAGCCCAAGTCTGAATATGAGGATCTGTTATAAATGATTAGGTATAGAATGCCAAATCTAAAAGGAACTTGGTTCAACATTTGATGTTGAGTTGCTCTATTTAGAACTCGAGACTTTATTTTCACTATATGATGAAACCATATGGATGTTTAAGTTATATGCAGATTATAATTGCTTTACCAGCCAGGAATAGAGCGACATATTTCAATATTTTACAAACTTTGCTATAATTTAAGAGACCAGTTCTTCGTGTAACATAGCATGACGGTCTGCTATTCGCTACTAACAACTATGGACTTTATCCATTTTTTTGACATATTTGAAAACATTCCTACTTTCACCTCAAAGCTACTTTTTGCTCCCCCCACATCTTCCGCCCCTTCAATTTCTAGTTCTACTTTCACTACAGTCACTCACAAACACACCAAGAATTTTCTTTGTTAGGACAACCTTGGCTGTTAAGAACTTTGATTGTGATTGTTGATTTTTTAATCTAGCTGTAGCTAGTTCAGTAAAATTTGATATTGGATGCGTTTAGTTCTGTGAAATGTCAATTGGTGTTCGAAATATTATACATTTATTTATTTATTTCTTTTTGTGGATTCGCTCCATTAAACATGAATGTTTAAATGAGATCGTATCAATGTTGTAGTTAGGACCCCACACCTAATGTCAAGATATCCTACTTGTATCTATACTTGAGTTTAATGCATGCTCACCATGCACACCTTTCTTTTTTTGTAAATTCAATACTGTCAAAAATAAAAATGTGCTGATACAAGGTTGGTAAAAAAGAAGAGCTACATTGGAGTCTCATTTGATTTGATTATTTAATGACACATTTAAGATGCAGAGTGCACTTTATTTTTTCGATCTAGACATTGCCTTTGGCTAAAACTTGAAACAATATCCTTTGGAATAGATTTGCACCAGGATTCTTTGAAGATTTTGTAAATTGAGTAGTGTTTCAACTATGGGTGTCTTACCGTTTGTGTGACTGAGCTGTTGGAAGTTCAGAATTAAAAGTGGTGTCCAAGGAGTTTAAGATTCAGGATATTGGATAATTGAGAGGAGCTAGAAGTAAAATATGATATCTGTCTGGCATAGCCGTATTACTAACTTGTGCTGAGGCCCTCTACGATTTGTTTGTCCTGCAATAGGATCTTTTCTTTAATACAATGGATGCGGCCACAGTTTTCTCTAGTAGTTATTTAGAAAGCTTATTAGCTGTACGTTCTTTGTTTTGCATTTAGCTTTGTTGTGTATCGTACTTTCTTGTTTAAGAATAAAAGCTAAATTTCCACATGTCTTCTAAAAACTCTCTAAGCAGAGACAAATATGAATTGGAACTGGATTTCAAGAGACATTGGGAAGAGTTTCGTTCATCTGGGTCCGAAAAGGTACCGCAATGACACCTTACAAAATTGTGGATTTATACCTTCCTCTGCTGTCAATATATCATAATCATCATTTTGCATCTGCAGGAAAAGGAGAAAGCTTTGAATTGGACTGTAGAAATTTTTTGTAGATTAGTGAAGCAGCACACAAATGTTGCTCAATTAATTACCTTGTAAGTGGAAAAGTTTCTTCTGTTAAATTGAATTTTACTACTGCACATACAATTTTGTATAGAGCTAGACATAATTCCAATATATATGGAATATGTGGCTTTCTTTATAATCCGGTGAGCTCTCAAAGGACTGTAGCGAAGTTGACTTTTTAGCTTTTAGCCTGTGGAACTGTCTCCCATCTGAAATTTGTAATTGTTATCAAGCATGTTCTCACAAAATAAACATTGGATTTGTCGTGTTGGTGCTGTATCTGCAACTTTTCAGTTTAAGGTATAGTTTTTATTTTAGTTTTTCCTTCTCTTTAGAAGAGAGATAATTTCACTTATAGAGCGAGACACATGACGCCATTGAAACTAATATGTACTTTTTAGTTAAGAAAAATTCCTGCTTCTAGGGTTTTTAACTCTTTGGGTGGAAATTATATCCTATCTAGGCTGAACTATCTCCTTTTGCAGGTTAGTAGAGACGCACATTTTTTCTTTTGTTGTGGGAAGGGCATTTGTGACAGATATAGAAAAGTTGAAGCTTAGCAGCAAAACAAGGGTTTTGGAGATTGAGAAAGTTTTAGTATTTTTCTCAGAAACCACAAAGGTCTCCTCAGATTTTGTATCTGAAGTTTTCTCTTTATTTCAGATATGTGATATTGTTTTGTTATTCATGATAACTCATGCTTATAGTTCTATGCAGGATGGCATTAAACATGGTGCAAATTTATTACATGCAGTGGAAGTACTTGTATCTGGGGTAGGTGCATCATCTGAAAATTGGACATTTGGCTTTCCCGGCTTATATATCTATTTTTGAATGATTGCTGTAGCTTTTATTTATTTTATTTTTAAGCCTCCTTATTAAACTTGAAAAAGATTTTTCGAGAAAATCAAAAGTGAAGATGTCCTCAATATTATTTCATCTTAATTCTTCCTCACCACGTGCAATCTTTCCATCATGCTGCATACGGCAAGAATCTGCATCTGCTGTTCATCTCCATGTTGTGAAAAAGCAGAGAGGATGTTATAGGATTCCTTGTTGGATAATACTCCCTTTGTCCCAACTTGATAGACAAGGTTTCCATTCTGTCATGTCCCAAATTGCAGTCTTGTTCGAGCTGTTTTAAACATAATAACGTTTAGTTTACGAAATTACCCCTAATTAAGTTCACTTGTACAACATAATGCGGTTTTCATTGTATAATTATCAGGGGCAAATGTGAGAAACTATACTTAAAAACAAACCATACTTGCATTTCTCAATCTTTGTGTTAAAATGAAACAAGCCTCAGATGCTCTGTATTTTGCACGTGGTTTCTATGAGTTGATAAATAATCCCATTAAATCTGAAAGTACAGTAGTAATTTATGATTCAATGTTACGAATGGAGATTGAAGCGTCCTGTGGATTTATTTTATCATGGCAACTGAAGCTTGTATGTCTCGTGTTGTCTTGCTCTTTCGTCGTTTTCTTTTGTCTTTTATTTTTACTATGGCAGCTGAATGCTTTGAGTGTTGCCTATATGTCCTGGGCTGTCTTGCTCTTTCTTTTGCTTTGTGACTTATGATACTTGTGTATCTGCAGCCGATCGATAAACAATCATTCCTTGACTCGGGGATCTTATGCTGTCTCATTCATGTGCTAAATGCTTTTCTTGTTCCTGATGGGGGCAATCAGACGCGAAAGTTAGATAACATTGAGAATCTGCTGTCAACCAATGAAAATAAAAATGCTGAAA
The DNA here is from genome assembly GCA_036897905.1 of Aragoa cleefii. Taxonomy (NCBI): domain Eukaryota; kingdom Viridiplantae; phylum Streptophyta; class Magnoliopsida; order Lamiales; family Plantaginaceae; genus Aragoa; species Aragoa cleefii. The sequence continues at coordinate 14,132 of JAYMSH010000023.1, read as the reverse complement.
TGAGACCCGTCCGCCGCCTTGAGGTGCTATTTGTTAATTAAAAAATGAGACCGAAGTTCGCGTTTAGTATTTCATGCATGCAGTTAATTTATGTTTGAAGAATAATCTGAATTTCTGATACCTGGTACTTGGCTGTAAAAGGAAGTTCTGGATTCATTTTATAGGAACTAGGAAGGTTTTAGTTACATAACATTGTTCATAGTTCTCTGTATCTTTCCAGATTCGTATCATTTTTTCCTTTTTGCACAGAGGTGGTAATTTTTCTGATTGAGGTTCCTGGTTTCATAACTAACAAGTGTGATTGATAAAAACTTCTCTATTTTCTTACTATATTTGCAATATTCTCAGGTTGAGGGCAGTGTTGTACATATCATGAAAGCATTGGCCAGCCATCCCTTAGCAGCTCAAAGTCTCATCGAGGATACATCACTTCAGTTATTGTTTCAAATGGTGGCCAATGGTTCTCTAGTGGTGTTTACTCAGTACAAGGAGGGTCTTGTTCCTCTACATGCCATTCAGCTCCATAGACATGCTATGCAGGTATCACAAATTTTTACATGCTCTGGTATAGCAATAGCTGTTCAACCTTATCAATCTCGAAGCAAATTCATTCTTGTTGCTGGATTGCTGAACCATTTTTCTCTATGCTATTTTATCCGCAGATTCTTGGTCTTCTTTTGGTTAATGACAACGGGAACACGGCTAAATATATACACAAGCATCAACTGGTATATACATACATTGATACTATTGCATGTTTGTTTGTGTGCTACATTATAATTTTTCTGTTAACTGTATGATGTTTTCAGACTCGAATTAATAAGGATGCGAGCCTTTAAATGTGGAGAACCCGTATTTTACTTTGACACATATCATTGTTTCTGTGTTAGATAAAAGTACTTCTAATGGCTGTTAAGGATTTCACTCCCGATTGTGGTGATCCTGCATACACAATGGGCATTGTTGACCTGCTTCGTGAGTGTGTTCAATTGTCACACAGGCCAGGTAAATTGACATACTTTCGTCTACATGTTCTTCATTTTAACAAAAACTAGCATGCGTGATCTTTGGCCTGTAAAATATATTATTGCTAGAGCTGGATTACATTGGTGTGTCACCCAGTTCAGCACCGATAAGTCTGGCATATTGTTAGATGAGTTTCTTGTTTAATAGACGTGGATGGTGATGGACTATTTTCTTGTTTCCTGTAGAGGCCAGTGGCATCCGACTCAGGGAAGATATTCATAACGCTCATGGTTATCATTTCCTGGTTCAGTTTGCTTTGACTCTGTCAAGGAATCAAGGTGGTCAAACTTTTGATTTGAAGTCACTTTCTGAAAATGATTATGCTTCAGAGAGTTCTGCAGCTAGTGGTGTAGAGAGGAGCTTGAGAGATAAAGGAGAAAGCAGCTCACCACACAGTCTTTCACCTACTCTTTGGCGACTTCTGGACGTCATTGTCAATTTCGCTCAAATAGGCGCCTCAGGGTCACCAAAAGCTTCAAAAACTTCTTATGCAAAACCTAATGGGCATGGTAGAAGTCGCACATCTTCTTCTGACCGATTGGTGGACGATATCTGGGAGAAGGATAATGACAAAGTCAAAGATTTAGAAGCTGTCCAAATGTTGCAGGACATTTTAATCAAAGCAGAAACTACAGAACTTCAGACAGAAGTACTAAACAGAATGTTCAAGATTTTCTCTGGTCATCTTGAAAACTATAAATTGTGTCAGCAGTTGAGAACTGTGCCTCTCTTGATTCTCAACATGGCTGGTTTTCCATCATCTCTGCAAGAGATAATTCTGAAAATTCTTGAATACGCAGTGACTGTTGTCAATATCATCCCTGAACAAGAGCTTCTTTCTCTCTGCTGCTTACTGCAGCAACCAATCGCCACCGAGTTAAAACATAAAATACTGTCATTTTTTGTAAAGCTCTTATCTTTCGACCAGCAGTACAAGAAAATTTTAAGAGAAGTTGGTGTGCTGGAGGTTCTTTTAGATGATCTAAAGCAGCACAAATTTCTGCTGGGGACTGAGCAGCATATGAGTGACCATGGTCAATTAGAGAGAAAAACCAGCCCTAGCAGTTTTAAGAAGCATTTGGACAGCAAGGATGCAATTATATCTTCTCCCAAGCTCCTAGAAAGTGGTTCTAGTAAATTTCCTCTTTTCGAAATAGAGGGGACAATTACAGTTGCATGGGATTGTTTAGTGTCATTACTAAAGAAAGCAGATGCTAATCAAGCAGCCTTTCGCTCTGCTAATGGTGTGACTATCTCACTTCCTTTTTTGGCATCTGATATTCATCGCCCTGGTGTCCTGCGGGTATTGTCATGTCTGATCATTGAGGATGTCAAACAGGTACATAGAGATTTAGTTTGTTATATTTTTTATGCTTCATTAGCATTGGCTAGTACTATTTCTTTACCTACACGTCTGGTGAAGAGTTAACATTGATTGATCATCAGCAACATCAGTTGGAAATTAATGGTTCTTGTCACTTCTAGATTTTATTGAATGTGACACTTTTTATTTAGTGTGTCGTTCCTGACCACATCATATTTATGGGTATTCTGCTATTCCAAGAAACAAAGGTACATGTGTTCTAAATGTCTGTATTACAGATTATGTTACTAAAATCTTTTATTGTATCAGGCCCATCCAGAAGAATTGGGCACCTTGGTTGAAGTTCTAAAAAGTGGGATGGTTACAAGTGCTTCAGGATCTCAATACAGCCTTCAAGTTGATGCAAAATGTGATGCTTTTGGAGCCTTATGGCGCATACTGGGGGTGAATGGCTCAGCTCAGAAGGTCTTCGGTGAAGCAACTGGGTTTTCTCTGCTATTAACGACACTTCACTCTTTTCAGAGTGACGGGGAACAGAAAAACCAGCTTCCTGTAAATGTATGCATTAAAGTGTTTACATACATGTTGCGTGTAATCGTAGCAGCAGTTTGTGATAATGCTGTTAACCGGACGAAGTTACACATGATCCTATTTTCACATACCTTTTATGATCTTCTTTGTGAGTCCGGGTTAATTTGTGTTGATTCTGAGTGCCAAGTGATACAATTGTTGTTAGAACTTGCTCTGGAGGTAGTCCTTCCTCCATTTATGACATCTGAAACAGCAACAGTATCGGAGAATATAGTAAAAGAATCAGCTACTTTTCTTTTGATTACACAATCGGGTTCTTTTGTTCCGGACAATGAACGGGTATATAATGCTGCTGCTGTCAGAGTTCTGATACGTGCTTTGCTGCTCTTTACCCCAAAAGTGCAACTAGAATTGCTAAATCTTATCGAAAAGCTTGCTTATTCTAGTTCCTTCAATCAGGAGAACCTCACATCTGTAGGTGCGGTTTTCTAATTCAGGATTTTACTTAATGTTTTCTGGTGTTTGAGATCCGTTTATCATTTTTTATCTCAAATTTGCTAGGTTGCGTGGAGCTTCTCTTAGAGACAATATACCCTTTCTTGTCTAGCTCTTCAATTTTGGTTTCACATGCTTTGAAAATTGTGGAAGTTCTTGGTGCCTACAGGTATGGTAGATTCTTGTTTGGACTGTCAATTCCATGTCTAGAAGGCTCTTTTGTGTGTGTGTGTGCTGCTTTATCTGAACAGTATATATTAAGCTGACATACAATCACTTGGTTGATAGGCTATCGGTGTCAGAACTCAGAATTCTTGTTCGGTATATTTTGCAAATGAGACTTGCCAATTCTGGTCGTTGTCTTGCTGAAATGATGGAAAGGCTGATACTTTCGGAGGATATAGGCTCAGAAATTTCCCTTGCACCTTTTGTCGAGTTTGACATGAGCAAGACAGGACATGCTTCAATCCAAGTGCCACTGGGAGAAAGGTCATGGCCTCCTGCTGCTGGTTATTCTTTCGTTTGTTGGTTTCAGTACCAAAATCTTTTAAAATCACAGGGAAAAGAGATGAAAGTTGTTAAACTGGGATCCTCGAAAAGGCATCCCGTGAGTAATGGAGCCCATGTTCTACGAATATTCTCAGTCGGGGCTGTGGATAATGGAAGCACCTTCTATGCTGAACTTCGCCTGCAGGATGATGGGGCTCTAACCCTTGCAACAAGCAATTCTTCTTCCTTGACTTTCTCTGGGTTGGACATGGAGGAAGGTAGATGGCATCACCTTGCGGTTGTGCATAGCAAACCAAATGCACTGGCCGGACTCTTTCAAGCCAGTGTTGCTTATGTATATCTTAATGGAAAGCTAATACACACCGGAAAACTTGGTTACTCGCCGTCTCCTGCTGGGAAGTCTCTACATGTGACTATTGGGACACCAGTAGCTTGTGCAAGGATTAGTGATTTGTCCTGGAAACTGAGATCCTGCTATCTGTTTGAAGAAGTGCTCTCACCGGGTTCTATATGTTTCATGTACATTTTAGGACGAGGATATAGGGGACTTTTCCAGAACACAGATCTGTTGCAATTTGTTCCTAATCAGGCATGTGGTGGTGGCAGTATGGCCATATTAGATTCTTTAGACACTGACTTAACTTTGACTTCCAACATGCAAAAGCCTGAGAGTGCTGTCAAGCAAGGAGTGTCCAAGGTTGAGCGTAGTGGATTTGTTTGGAATTCTGATAAATTAGGAAACCTTTCACTGCAGTTGTTGGGTAAGAAACTCATATTTGCTTTTGATGGAACAAGTACAGAAGTATTTAAAGCATCGGGAACTTTATCAATGCTCAATCTAGTGGATCCTCTGTCAGCTGCAGCTTCTCCTATGGGAGGTGAGTGAAACTAAACTTGATTTCTGTTTTGATCCATATGCAGTTCAAACTTTTCTAATATTAAGTTGCTGGATTATATCTTGTCACCAGTTAACTGTTTCACTCTTTCTGAGCCCCCTTCCTACCTCTCCCCACCCCAACAGGTATACCGCGTTTTGGTCGGCTTCTTGGAGATATTTATGTGTGTAAGCAGTGTGTCATCGGTGATACAATCCGCCCTATTGGTGGCATGACTGTGGTCCTTGCACTTGTTGAAGCTGCTGAGACGAGAGAGATGCTTCACATGTCATTAACATTACTGGCATGTGCTCTTCATCAGAACCCACAAAACGTGAGAGATATGCAGAAGTACCGAGGATACCACTTGCTAGCTCTGTTCCTTCACCGCAGAATGTCATTGTTTGATATGCAATCTCTTGAGATCTTTTTTCAAATTGCAGCATGTGAAGCTTCTTTCTCCGAACCAAGAAGAATTGTAACTGCGCAAAGTTCGCTGTCACCTGTTAGTATCATGAATGAAGCCAGCTTTGAAGATCTTAATTTATCAAAGTTTCGTGATGAATTTTCGTCAGTTGGGTCTCAGGCGGATATGGATGATTTTTCTGTTCCAAAAGATTCATTTAGTCACATTTCAGAGTTGGAAAATACAGATATGCCAACAGAAACATCTAATTGCATTGTCCTATCAAATCCTGATATGGTTGAACATGTTTTGTTGGATTGGACCCTTTGGGTGACAGCTCCTGTCTCAATTCAAATTTCTTTACTTGGATTTCTTGAACACCTTGTCTCCATGCATTGGTACAGAAACCATAACCTGACGATTCTCCGGAGAATTAACCTTGTTCAACATTTACTTGTTACCCTGCAAAGAGGAGATGTTGAAGTGCCAGTTCTTGAAAATTTAGTTGTGTTACTGGGTGTGATTTTGGAGGATGGGTTTCTTCCTTCTGAATTGGAGGTTGTTGTGAGATTCGTGATCATGACATTTGATCCGCCTGATCTGACATCACGCAGTCATATTAAGCGAGAATCAATGGGGAAACATGTCATTGTAAGAAATATGTTATTAGAGATGCTAATTGATCTGCAGGTGACCATTCAATCAGAGGAATTACTCGAGCAGTGGCATAAAATTGTCTCCTTAAAGTTGATAACCTATTTTCTTGACGAAGCTGTTCATCCCACCAGTATGAGATGGATCATGACTCTACTGGGTGTGTGCCTTGTATCTTCTCCCACATTTGCACTCAAATTTCGCTCAAGTGGAGGTTATCAAGGTTTAACCAGGGTCCTCCCAAGTTTTTATGATTCTCCAGACATATACTACATTCTTTTTTGTCTGATCTTTGGGAAACCTGTGTATCCAAGACTGCCGGAAGTTCGCATGATCGACTTTCATGCACTCATGCCAAATGATGGTAGTTACGGAGAGCTGAAATATATAGAACTTTTGGATTCTGTCATTGCGATGGCAAAATCAACATTTGATAGGTTGTACACACAGTCAATACTGGCACATCAAAGTGGCAATCTTTCTCAAGTTGTGGCAGAACTTGTAGATGGACATGTAGACATGGCTGGAGATCTCCAAGGTGAAGCTCTGATGCATAAAACCTATGCTGCACGCTTGATGGGCGGAGAAGCATCTGCACCTGCTGCTGCTACTTCTGTTCTGAGATTTATGGTTGATCTTGCAAAAATGTGTTCTCCCTTTTCAACTGTGTCCAGACGGCCTGAGTTTCTTGAGAGCTGTATTGACCTCTATTTTTCTTGCGTCAGGTCTAACATTTTTTCTCTTCATTAAGTTATCTTCATTATTTAATAAAGAAAAGCTTCTTATTATATGTAATATGTGATGCATAATCAAATCGTCTCTTGATCACACAATGTTTTACATTTATTATTTCAGGGCTGCACATGCTGTGCAGATGGCTAAGGAACTCACTGTAAAACCTGAAGACAAGAATCTGAATGATGGTGACGATTGTAGTTCCCAGAATACTTTCTCTAGCTTTCTTCAAGAGCATGAGCAGTCGGCAAAGACCTCTATCAGTGTAGGCAGCTTTGCACAGGGAAATGTTAGTGCTAGTTCTGAAGATATGCCTATTTCCCCACATGCCTTGTCAAATGATAAATCTGAAATGGAGAATGCTGCAACGCTGCGTGAATCGGACAAATCAGTGAAGAAAGTTGTGCAGTCTGTGGAGACTGTTCGTGGTGAAGTAGGTGATCATGTGTCAAATTCCAATTCCAGTAGTAAGGAGTTCAATTATCGGGATCTGAAAATTACACCGGATCGTGCTGATCGGAATGGTTCCCAGAGTTCTCTGCCTATCTTGCTTGAATCTCCAGTTCCATTTGAGAGATCTAATTCCAAGATGCCAATAACTCCATCAGCATCTCCTGTTGTAGCACTGACATCTTGGCTAGGGGGCACTTCTCGGAGTGACTCAAAGGCCCTATCCACCTCAACTCCATCACTGGATTCTGCTATGTCCGGGAGTGAAATTGATTCCTCTTCGGACATGAAGGCTGCTTCTCAGAGCCAATATGCTTCAAACACACTGTTTGCATTAAGTTCGAAGCTTCTTCTTGAAGTGGATGATTCCGGATATGGAGGTGGTCCATGTTCTGCTGGCGCAACTGCAGTTCTGGATTTTGTGGCAGAAGTTATATCAGATTTTGTCACCGAGCAGATGAAAGCTGCATCAGTTGTCGAGACTGTTTTGGAAAGTGTGCCTCTGTATGTTGATGCTGAATCTGTGCTAGTTTTTCAGGGATTATGTCTTGCTAGATTGATGAATTTCCTAGAGAGACGTCTCTTACGTGACGATGAGGAAGATGAGAAGAAGCTAGATAAGAGCCGGTGGTCTTTAAACTTAGATGCACTATCGTGGATGATAGTAGATCGTGTGTACATGGGAGCTTTTCCTCAGCCTGCTGGTGTATTAAAGACTCTGGAGTTCCTGTTATCAATGTTGCAGCTGGCAAATAAAGATGGTCGAATTGAAGAAGCGATTCCGTCTGGCAAAGGACTCCTATCTATTGGGAGAGGAAGCAAGCAACTCGATACTTACATACATGCCCTTTTTAAAAATACGAATCGTATGATACTATACTGTTTCCAACCAGCATTCTTGCTTACCATTGGGGAAGATAATCTTCTGTCACGCTTGGGCTTGCAAAGTGAACCTAGGAAAAGATTGTTTGTTTCCTCTTCACAAGAAGGAGGGGTTGATGTTTTCGCAGTTTTACAGTTACTGGTTGCTCACAGGCGAATAATATTCTGTCCCAGTAATCTTGATACTGATCTAAACTGCTGTCTATGTATAAATTTGATTGCTCTTCTCCATGATCATAGAAAAAACATCCAGAATGCAGCGGTTGATATTCTCAAGCATCTTCTGGTGCATCGTAGGGCTGCACTTGAAGAATTCTTTGTCTCTAGACAGAACCAAGGGCCATCAGTGGATGTTCTGCATGGTGGTTTTGATAAGCTCTTGACTGGAAATTTATCTGGGTTTTTTGAATGGCTTCACAAGTCTGAATCAGTTGTCAATAAAGTATTGGAACACTGTGTTGCAATTATGTGGGGTCAGTATGTTGCTGGATCAACAAAGTTTCCTGGAGTGAGGATTAAGGGCTTGGATAGTCGTCGCAAGAAAGAATTTGGGAGAAAATCAAGGGACATCTCAAAAGTAGAGCAAAGACACTGGGATCAGGTGAATGAACGAAGAATCGCACTTGAATTAGTTCGTGATGTTATGTCTACTGAACTTCGAGTTATGCGTCAGGATAAGTATGGATGGGTTCTTCATGCTGAAAGTGAGTGGCAATCTCATCTCCAACAACTTGTGCATGAGCGTGGAATTTTTCCAGTCAGTAAATCTTTTAGCAATGATGAGGTGCTTGATTGGCAGCTTTGTCCCATTGAAGGCCCATACAGGATGCGGAAAAAGCTTCAACGCTGTAAGCTGAAAATCGATAGCATCCAACATATTCTGAATGGACAATTTGAGTTAGGAGGAGAACTTTCAAAAGAGAAAACAGAAAATGGACTCCTTACCCCTGGTACTAGGTCAGATACCTTTTTCAATCTGTTAGCTGAGAAGCCTAAGGATGAATCCTTTGGTGCTGATTTGTACGACGAATCAAGTTTTAAAGAACTAGATAATGCTCAGGATGTAGCCTTTTCTGGTGTTGGATGGGATGATGACCAGGCGAGTAGTATAAATGAGACAAGTCTGCACTCAGCTGCAGATTTTGGTGTCAAGTCCAGTGCTGCATCTAGTCTAAGAGCTGAAAGTATACGGGAGAAGTCTGATTTAGGATCTCCAAGGCAATCTTCTTCTGCAAGAATTGATGATGTGAGAGTAGCAGATGACAAATCAGACAAAGAACTAAACGACAACGGCGACTACCTGATCAGACCTTATTTGGAACCTCTGGAGAGGATCAAATTTAAGTACAATTGTGAAAGAGTTGTGGGACTTGACAAGCATGATGGTATATTCTTGATTGGAGAACTTTCTCTGTATGTCATTGAGAATTTTTACATTGATGAAGCAGGGTGTATATGTGAAAAAGAGAGCGAAGATGAGCTCTCCATTATTGATCAAGCTTTGGGTGTTAAGAAAGATTTTTCTCTTAGTATGGATTCTCAGTCAAAGTCAAGTTCATCATGGGGTGCTACATTGAAGGCATATACTGGGGGTAGGGCATGGGCATACAATGGTGGTGCGTGGGGTAAGGAAAAAGTGTGCACTAGTGGTAATGTGCCTCATCTTTGGCGTATGTGGAAGCTTGACAGTGTGCATGAGCTTCTGAAGCGTGATTATCAGCTTCGCCCAGTTGCTATTGAGATTTTCAGCATGGATGGCTGCAATGACCTATTGGTTTTCCACAAGAAAGAGAGAGAAGAAGTCTTCAAAAATTTGGTTGCCTTGAATCTTCCAAGAAATAGCATGTAAGGTTCTAATGCCTCTTGGTTCTCAGTCATTTCTTGTTATCTTCCTGTGTTCATTGTTTCTGCGCACTCACTGTTTATTTGTTACCAGAGAGATATCATGTGATCACTTTATCTTAGATTGCCCTAGTAATTAATATTGGTCGCCCATAGTAGCACTAACCTTGCTTATTTCACTTATTGACCAATTTTGATGGAATTTTGTTGTTGAGATGTCAAGGTATAACTTAGTTGACCAACAACACATTTGCACAAAAGGATATGTGCGCGCACACACACACACACACACACACATATATAACACTGATGAAAAGGTGCGTGTGTTGGGGGGAGGGAGGGTGCTGTTTAATATGTTTTTCTCGTACGTAATGTTGTTTGGAATTTCCAGCTGCAATGTTGTCCACATTCAGAGAACTGTGATGGCAAAGCATGTTGTTTTAATGAATACAGGTGCTCTCTGTTGAAAAGTTGCTCAATGTGTGGGATGTACAAAACAATGTGCTATTTGAGATGTTTAATCCTTTCTGTTGTCAATAACTTAACTATATATGAGGTTGCTGAAGAATGTTAATTATCCATATGAGATTTATTAGGTAAATGAGTAGTGCATGATCCACTAAAAGTTAGACCAAACCTCTGACCACTTTAAAATGGAACGAATGGCCAACTTTGGAGGAAGGCTTATGTTTTTGTACTTCTGCCTCTCATCTGCTTAATTCACTGTATAGAAGGATGATAATAACATTGTTTTGTTAATGTGATGCCCTTTGTTTATTTATTCTCCGTATGCACATGGCATACACCAGTGATGCTCGTCTCTGGCTTGTGTAAGTTATTTTCTTGAAACCTGAGCTGTAGCTAATCTTTATTTCTGTTTGTTTTCACAGTTTAGATGCAACAATATCTGGCTCAACTAAACAAGAGACCAATGAAGGCAGCCGTCTTTTTAAGGTCATGGCAAAATCATTCTCCAAAAGGTGGCAAAATGGAGAAATCAGCAATTTTCAGTATATTATGCATCTCAACACCCTGGCAGGTCGTGGATATAGTGATCTGACGCAATATCTAGTGTTTCCCTGGGTCTTGGCTGACTATACGAGTGAAAGTCTTAATTTATCAGATCCCAAAACGTTCCGGAAGCTTGATAAACCAATGGGTTGTCAAACATCAGAAGGAGAAGAGGAGTTCAGGAAGAGGTTTGCTGCTCTTCTGACACTTTAAAATAATTATGACATGTCTCTCCCCTGTTCAATCTTCTTTTTTAACTTCTGGACTCCTTAATTTATTGATCTGATATGCCCTCTGCCATCTCTCTCTCTCGCTTTCTCAGATACGATAGCTGGGATGATCCAGAAGTTCCTAAATTTCATTATGGCTCTCATTATTCTAGCGCTGGGATTGTTCTCTTCTATCTCTTACGCCTGCCTCCATTTAGCACGGAGAATAAAAAACTACAGGGTGGACAATTTGACCATGCCGATCGCCTTTTTAACAGTGTGAGGGACACCTGGTCAAGTGCCGCTGGAAAAGGCAATACATCTGATGTTAAGGAACTCATTCCAGAATTCTACTATATGCCAGAATTCCTAGAGAACAGGTTCAATCTTGATTTGGGGGAGAAACAATCAGGAGAGAAGGTATGTGAAACGTATTCTAGTATTAACGTGCACGTCGTTTCTTCACTTTACTGTTCTATTTTGGCTTTTGATCTTGTGTGCTGACAGCACATTATCTTTTACTAGGTGGGTGATGTTGGCTTGCCTCCATGGGCCAAGGGCAGTGCCAGGGAGTTCATTAAAAAGCATAGGGAGGCATTGGAGTCAGATTATGTTTCAGAGAATCTTCATCACTGGATAGACCTCATATTTGGACATAAACAGAGAGGGAAGGTCAGTGTCCAGTTCTCGTGCTTCGGTAATTAGTTGAATATATATATATGCACACACACGCGTGCGCGTTGGAATTTTATCATAAATTGGTCAGCATACTATATATATTTCACTTATTTTCCCGTCACATTCTTGAACTTTTGCTAGACAATGTGCTCGCATGACCCTGCTAATATATTTTGTTTTCTCCAACATTTAACGTTGAATTATATATTTTCCAGGCAGCGGAGGAAGCTGTTAACGTGTTCTATCACTATACATACGAAGGGAGTGTTGACATTGACTCTGTGACCGATCCTGCCATGAAAGCATCTATTCTAGCACAAATTAATCATTTTGGACAAACCCCAAAACAGCTCTTCTTGAAGCCTCATGTTAAAAGGCGAACGGACAGAAAGCTTCTTCCTCATCCCCTCAAGCACTCCACACTTCTTATTCCTCATGACATCCGCAGGACCTCGTCATCTATATCTCAAATCGTTACTTCCAATGACAAGATCCTTGTAGCTGGGTCAAACAACTTGCTGAAACCAAGAACATTTACCAAATACGTAGCATGGGGTTTTCCTGACACTAGCTTAAGGTTCATGAGTTATGATCAAGATAGACTTCTCTCCACTCACGAAAATCTTCATGGCGGTAACCAAATACAGTGCGTCAGCGCGAGCCATGATGGTCAAATATTGGTCACTGGGGCAGATGATGGCTTAGTTTGCGTTTGGAGGATTGGAAAAGATGGGCCCCGCTCTCTTCGACACTTGCAGCTAGAGAAGGCTCTTTGTGGGCACATCAGTAAAATTACATGTCTTCATGTTAGCCAGCCGTACATGATGATTGTGAGTGGATCTGATGATTGTACTGTAATATTATGGGATCTTAGCTCTTTGGTCTTCGTGAGGCAGCTTCCTGAGTTAACTTCACCAGTTTCTGCTATATATGTAAACGACTTGACCGGTGAAATTGTCACAGCTGCTGGTGTCATGCTAGCTGTTTGGAGCATTAATGGAGACTGCCTCGCAGTAGTAAATACATCACAACTTCCATCTGATTTCATAATTTCACTTACGGGTTGCTCCTCTTCGGATTGGCTGGAAATGAACTGGTATGTCTCGGGTCACCAAAGCGGTGCAGTCAAAGTGTGGAAAATGGTTCACTTGTCGAGTGAAGAATCTAGCCAAGCCAAACAAACTGGAAACCCGACTGGAGGGCTAGGGCTCGAGGGTAAAGTCCCAGAGTATAGATTAATCCTTCATAAGGTATTGAAGTCCCATAAAAATCCCGTTACGGCCCTACACCTTTCAAGCGACCTAAAACAGTTGTTAAGCGGGGATTCAGGTGGTCATCTGGTTTCATGGACAGTTCCAGATGAGAGCTTGAGGTCTTCCATTAGTCATGGGTGATTGACCAAGGGACGGCATCAAGTGATTTTTTAGGAGAGTGTGGCAGCATGGTTTTACAAGTTACCAATCAGCAGGGGTGCGAATTGTAATCAGAAAACGACACTTGTCTCGTTGGACTCTGTTGATGTCTCTAACGACTCGTCCGTAACTACTTGGGTGGAGGTGTGAGTGTGTAACATGGAAAGAGGTCTACCATGTAGATTTGTGAAACGAAAGATCCGTCGACTACTGCAAAGGCCGGACGGGATCACGCGACGCCTCGGAAGAGTTGGCGGGTAGGTGGTATTGTTTTGTTTGTGCGGAGGATGTATTGTTGTATATAGTTGGGGACATGATGAGATTGTACAATGAGGTGGTTGTATAGAACATTAGAGTGTTTGTTTCGGAAAAAATGGAAAAGTAAGTTAAAAACAAACCCAAGGGTGGAAGAGACGGGACACTTATGCTTTAGATTCAAGCTATAAGTGAATGGGGCAGTGGTTGGGCTGATGCTCCATTTTTTGTTGTGAAATGTAATTAATTTATATTTATTTGGGTTTCAATATTTTTTCACAATTTGGTATATGCTTTCGTGTCGAAAATGAGACAGAGATATGCATTTGGAAAATATCAAGCTGCATGTTTCGTTCATTACATGGATTTTCTTTTTCTTCAGAAGCATTACATGGATTTTGGGCTACTGTGGATAAAGAATCGCAGTATCAAAGATAAAATCCAAAATGTTTTTTTTTTTTTTTTTTTCTTCCTCTTATTTTTTTTTTGGAATTTGTTTATTTTTTCTTTTTTAAATTTTTTTTTTTTTTTTTTTTTTGATTTGCTGATTCATCAAGATATTGGGTGATATCCAGGTTTTTGCATCAAAACCTACCCGGAGATGACGTCGTGGATCACGATGAAGAAATCTCCGGGATGCAATGTATTGTTTTTACATATCAGCAGATTCTAACAATTTTCTTTATTTTCTGCAATGTGTAAATCATTATAATTTGCACTGCAATATTTTTCTTTTTTAGGCTCAACAATATACTGTCATCGATACACAGTGACATTTGCTTATCTTCTATACTGTATTCACACACTCCCGACTTTATATATATAGAACATATATTT